>VDFB02346889.1:0-140384 GCA_007258455.2 Sequoia sempervirens | reverse complement strand
TTGAGATGGGACTCTATAGATGCAGGTTAGCGGCAGATGCCAAGTTGATGAGCCAAGAAACGGTGAGACTCAATCTCAAGTACCTCATTGAGAGAAGGTCATATGATCCCAGAGGCCTCTATGCGGCGCATCTCTAGCAACGCTCATCACATGAATCTTCTATGGAAGATTACTGGGTCAATTGTGACAATGAGTATGAAGTACGAAGAAGGATCTATAGCAGGTTCAGGGTCTCACAAATAGCTGACTTTATGTTAGAGGACATCGAGGGCTTATCTGATGATGAAGGGGAAGTCATTCTCCCCTCATTCTTTGTAGATTCAGTGGACTCACAATCACTCAGAAGAGTAGATTGGTACACAAAGGAAAACCCATCTATAGACGAGAGAACGAGTAGAGTTGTTAGGAACAGTCAACTCTACCTAGACAACAAGAGGACAAGGAAGGTAGTACTTCCCATAACAGAGTCGCCACAGGTTCAATCTACACTACCTTCCACATCAAGGAAGAAGCCCAGGCATAAGCAATGGAGCAATCCTCCCAAAGGGATGCGGATGTCAGGACATACAAAGGGAAGAACACAGGGGTTATATGTTGAAACAACCACACACACACCCGAGATAGTCATGGGAATTGCTGCCCCCGAGCCAATGATTGAGATAGTCACTGCAAAGACAGAGCCTGAGGAGACAGAGCCAACAAAAGCAGTAGTAGTAGAAACGGTGCCTATGTTAGAAACAAAGCCACCTACATCACCACCATCACAGCAGTCACAAGTCCCCATCGACTTGGACTCGCCACGGAGAGACGTCACTCCAGCACAGTCTCATTCATCGGGCATTCAAGGGCCCCAATTCCTCCTTCCAGCGAAGCTAGCCAGGATTCTATCTGGCTTGAGAGTTTCCTAGGAAGGAAGAGGGAAAGGCCCTCCTACGAGCTTGACTTCATAGAGTTCGACCATGTCCCACAAGACATGTTGGCAAAGAAATTGAAGAGGCAAGTTCACGTGGAAAGGAATGCAAAGAATGAGTTCATCATAGCGACTACTGCCCCACCTGAGGATAAAAGCATACATGAGGTACAAGTGGAAGACTTCACATTGTCCAAACTTAACCTCAGAAAGACCACACGTTAGGTAGAGGCAGACCTTCTCAGAATCGCCTCAGTGAGCGTCCAAGAGAGGATGGCTAAGGATGGAAAAGATAAAACAACCTTAAAGGCTGAAAACCAACAATTGAGGATTTACATTTCCAGCTTAATGCACAGCACCCCAAATGTCTCGGCCTTACCACAGGAATTGCTGGATCTTCCTGTAGAGTAGAACCATCAATAGCTGATGACATATGGAAAACACTTGAGAGATCAAGTGGAGGAATTTGTTCTCAGAGGGCGATGTATACTGGCTAATCTATACCAGTTACGAGATAGAGCACATGGACTCCGCGCAGAGATTCAACAATCAGAGCAAAAGATAGCAGAAAAGAGGCTAGGCGATGAAACGACAATTGCAGACTTGCAATTGGCGTATCAATCAGTCTTCAGCAAAGAAAACAAGCAACATCTTTTTTCTTGGAAAGAACAGCTGGCATACAAGGTGAAAGCCTACAATGCCCATTCAGTTGAACTGATTGACTACCGATGGGTGGTCGCAAATATTATCAACTTCACAAGAATGTTGGTAATATCCTTCCCTCACATATAATATTAGCGCGAGGGAGGAGAATACATTGAGCTGGTTATAGTGCAAAATCAGTTTAGAGATGTCATCCGCAACACCTTCCTTGATGATCTAAATGGTTGCAAGCTAGCCAAAGTGGCAGCTTTGTCTACCAAGTTCGATGAGGCAGCTGCCTAGTATATTGACTTTCAACATCAGCTCATGACAGGCGAAGTAATGCTAAAGCGCCACGTCATCATCTTGCAAAGCATTAAGTACCCAAAAGTTGAGGAAGTCAACGAATGGATAGAGACACTATTGACTAGTGGTGAGTTGTAAAGGCACCTCAAGAAGGATGTCCTACCCTCCAAAGTAGCATTAAATGCGACTGGAGTTAACTTGATGCCCCTTTCCAAGTTAACTCCACATCCCACAGATCATGCATTGTCAGATCCCACTAATTGAGGATGTCTAATTGACTTCCATAATTTGTGGATCTTAGATCTCCACTAAGCATGGATGTCTATTTTGGAGGCACACTTTGTATTAAAGTTCACCTTTAGTTTAATTTCAGTCAACTGAAGTAGTTTCTAATTGACTCTTTGTTTGGTTTTAGTTAACTGAAGTAAATTTCTAGTTAACTGATTGCTCACCTACTTTTAGACATAGGGATAAATCTTGCTGATTGGCAAGAACTGTTTGTTAACTCAAGGAGATTTTAAGGTTGCCTACTCCTTTGAGTTCTATAAATAAGAGCCTTGAGCTCATTATTTGTAACCTTTACTTATTATGCAAAATTGTTGTGCCATTGTTGCCACAAGTTTGAAAGTAATTATTTGTTCACTCTTGGATGAGAGTTAATTGGTTGATCGTAATTGTGCATGATTTCATGCCTTTGCTGTCCCAATCTTTGTAATTCGTTCAAAAAGCTTGAAGAAAGAAATCAAAGGGCAAATGCATTCTGATCTAAAGATTTGAGTTCTTCCAAACGTCTTGTGTTTATAGCTTATTGTTTCAATCTCCTCCTTGGACAGGGGTTCCTCCTCCTTGGATATTTTGTCATCGATAGTTATCGTTTGATGTTGTTTAATGGATTGCCTTTCAACCTATACTTCGGACAGGGGTTCCTCCTCCTTAGCAAGTTTGTCAAAAAATCATCGTAATTTGTTGTTTCTAGTAAGCTGTTTCCTAGCCTATACCTCAAACAAGGGTTCCTCCTCCTTGGCAAGTCTTAGATCCAACTTACTGTAAAGAGTGTTCGCTTGCATAAAACCTTATCCCAGCGTATATTTGAGAGTTCAGAGCCTCGGCCATATTCTAAGGAGACGGCGGATTCAAGTGATCCAACCAATCCATTCCCGCACCTATACCCTCATGCTCTGTTTATCTTGGGGAGATAGGATAGATTAAAAGCTAGTTTAGTCATAGTTAAGATCTGTAGAAACTAGAGAAAAGCTTAGCTACGGCGCATTGTGTTTGTGCACCCTTGTGTCCTGTCGCTGAGTATAAAAAAATAGGAACCTTAGTCTACTCTACCCTTTCTACACATTACATCAGCAATATATATCAAATATTTTTTATATATATATATATTTAAGCTATATATTAATATACATACATATATATATATATTTATACTTGGGTGTTTAAATATATATATATATATGTATGTATGTATGTATGTATGTATGTATGTATGTATATTATATAAATACTATATATATATAATAAAAAAAAAATATATATTTTGTATTATTCTTAACTTTGGAAATCGAATTATTCTGATTTGATAAAAGAGTCGATTTTATGAAGACTTCAATTCACGTATATTAACCTTGGCTTAAATATGCCGATATAATTAATATGATGAAGTTTGAACTTTGAATCAAACACGGCTTTGTGGAAAATCGCACAGCACTTGCAAAGGAATACGCAGGGATGAACAATGAAATACGTCTGGAATCTTTATGGATTTTGACCAAGTCGAAATCTGAAGCTTGACTAAATTCAACGCAGTTAATGATTTTAATCGACTCAACCTAGAAAATAGTCGATACTGGTTATGTGTTAATAAAATGAGATTAACTTCTTCTCAGCATATGAAAATCTTGCCATCTCACAAATTTGGCGCCACCTCTGTTACCATTTTTCTGTAGGTGTTGATTTACGAATTCCCCCATGTGCTTTTGAAATAGTCTTCTTGATGCTGGCAAATTTGGAAGTCGATTCATCATGTTTATTGTTGAGTGCAGGCTTGAGCTAGCGCCACCTCCAGGTTGAATAATTCAAAATGGGAGTAGTGTCAATTTACATGCCATGGCTGTAGGGAGTTAGGAGGCTGGATGCTCTATAAATAGCTGCCCCAGCTCTCTCTTGCAATGTACTATCCTGTGATTGCCTTATTCATCATTTTTGTATCATCTTGTGCAATATCTTGTGTTTCATTCTTGCCATTTTGGAGTGATCATTGTTTGCAACCATCATTCATTTCTGTGTGATCATTATTACTATTGAGAAAGAGGCGTATCATACCAAAGGAATACGTCTTTTGCTAGTTATTACATCTAAGTTTTACCAATTTATATTATCTGATTTCTGAGTGAGAAAAGAGTGGACTTTGTGAGGAAGAGTTGTCTAATTCTGAGAGAAGAGTGCTTTCAACAAGAAAGGGAGTGAGAATTGATTTGGGAAGTTGAATTAAGTTGAGCAACCGAAGGAGAAGGTTGCCTTGTCATCAGTATTTGGGAAAAAGCGATAATAGGCATGGGGTTTCTTCTTCTTGTCATTTTAAAAGGGTTTGCTATATTTTCTATGTTGCATGGAATGTCCTTTCTGTTTGAGCAGTAGAAGTATTTAATATTGTTTTGAAGAAGGGAGTTGAAGCTTTTAGGCTGTTTTTATATTGTGTTGTTAAGGACTCCATGATAGGAGAGATTGCTTGACATAGGTATTTAAATACTAGATATGTTGAAGGGATTGCTTGACAGAGGTATTTAATTATGAAACATGTGGTACAACATAGGTATTTAATTATACTAGATATATTTGAACATGGGATGCCATGTGTTTGTATTTACTCCATAGTAGGAGATGGCTGTTTATCATAAGTATTATATACTAGGTATGATTGAACATAAAAAGCACATATGACACACTTAGCTAAGCTATTGATTTAACTGGGAAAGCTTGTGTTTACTCCTAGGAGAGAGAATCCAGTATGGGAGGGAATTTAAGTGCTTATGAGTAAGTAGGTTTATTCTAAGTAGATTGTTTTGAAGATAGGATATTTGGGATGACGAACTATCCATTGAAGGATATTCCTAGCTTGTGTACTTGCTAGTTAAGCAGATTAGTATGTTGTAGGCTAGTTTGGGGTGACGGATTTACCCATTGAAGGACAATACCTATGCGTAGCTTAAGATATCCTTAAGTCAAATCGACCCTAAGTAGTGTATATGATGACTTCATTCGAAGTACTGAATGAGAACACTTTGGCCAAAGTAGTGCAATGTACGACATCCACTTCGACTGTGTGATTCTTGAGACTACACTGTCAGTTCACCGTGATCCTGTATTACATGCTAGTTCGAGAGTTGCCGGGTTGCACAAGTTCTAGTTATGTAGGACACAACACTATGCTCAGTTGGTTGTCGTTATCGGTTACTCTACCAATCTCTTCGTCGAAGGGAAGGGCCATCTATCGAATGATAGATGTGCGGGGGACTGCATTATGAGTCCGTTGTTGGTGGAAAAGTGCCTGAGTGATGCTTCTCCTCCATAGCAGGCGACCGAAGAACCAAGATTTGAAAGGACGGATTCTTGGACCGTCTTACAACTATTTGTTCTAAAGCTCAGTGGAGCTATGTTTGTAAAGGTATGTATTCTTGTTACATGTACTCGTGAAGTTATTGTAATGAAGTGGAATCTTTATTGTAATATGTTATGGCATCTTGTTCGTATATTTTCAATAAAAGAAAGAAATTTTTTATTGCAATGACTTGTTAGTATATTTATTCGTATGATGTAAATTTATAAATTTTTACTGTACTAAAGGGTTGGCGCATTACAAAATTCTTTGACAATCAATATCATGACATTTAACTTTCAAGTTTAAACACACAAAAACCAACATAATAGATTAACTATAGTGTCAACATTCAAGACTCTTGACTCAAGCGTTCATACTACATATCAAAATGCTGATCCACATGCAACAAACAAAAATAAAAAATCTAAATCATTATATTATGTCATTCAATAGATGAAGTTACACTCCTGCATCAACTATGTCCTCAATTTTCAAGTCTTCAGCTATGATGCTCTCTAGATACTCATCACTCTCAAGCTTAGGTTCCATTGTAGGCAATAGAATTGGGGGTAAATCATTGAGGTCATCTAGATCAACCACTTCATCCTTCAAGGGTGCAGCTGCTCCATCGGGTGCAATTTGGCCTCATTTTTTGAAGGACCCTCCTTGTACCGAAGGTGTATAGGAGAGAGAAGGCAAAGTGAGCTATGAATGTAGAGTAGGTTCTCTGCTTTTTTCGAGTCTAATCAGTTCCTCTTTATGAATGAATGAGACCATACATACTCAAATTCCTCTCACAAGTGAAGAGTTGGCTACTTGTGAGAGAAATCTTATTTCAAATTATTGCAATTCAAATTATTCACTTGCATGGTTCCACCACCACTCTATAGGATTCTTTGCATGCATGTTAAAAAAACTTCCATAGAAGAAAAATCACATTTCCCACATGAAAACTTATTCCACTAAGTCCTGATAATTGAAACATCCTCACCTTGGCCATAAATATTTTTTATTGCAGCCCCAAACCCCTTCATTACCTTTCTATCCTCATATGGAGACCTCTTCTTGGTCAATTTTGTATCATACCATGTAGGATTCAAGGCATAAGAAACACAATGAAGGGGTGTGTTAAGTTTGTTCCATCTTCCATGTATCTTTTCTTCCATCAAAGGATATAGAGAAATCTCTCTAACATTTATTATTTTCTTAATTATTTCACACATAGAACCCATTTCTTCATAAATTTATCCCAAATGTGGCTTGTTTGAATCTGCAAGTTTGGTCACCTCTCATATGGGCTGAATAAAGTCAACAACAAATTTAACATCAACTGAGAGACAGTCATTAAGGACCATACTTCTCACCTAAACTGTAGTATCTGATGTAGATTGTCTCCATGATGGCCATGCATCACTAATAATGTAGAACACAAAGCTCCTTTGACTGCATAAAGATGCTCAAGGAGTGTTAAAAAATAATCAAATTGTAATGTCCCCTTCCTCAAGGTGAGTGTTGGCGAAGACCTTTAGCCTATTTTATTCTTGTAGGCTAATTGGGATTTTTGGAGGGGAATAATAAATTGGTTAAATCAAGCTGTCTTAAATTATTATATTTTATGGGTAACTTTATTTAATTAATTGTTTTATTAAAGTGAATTATTTTGGGATCCAAAAGTGAATTAAAAAAGAAAAGTCACTTTATGGGAAACAAAGTAGCATTTCTTGAAAGTTGGGAAAGGAGATATAAAAAGGGGATTGTAAAGATAAATGAACATCTTTTGGCATCATCTTTTATTATAAAGTTTGGACAGTTTATTCCAGCTAAACCCTTGGACGAAAAACCCAAGAGAAAACTGGTTTCAGAGAAGAATTTCTTCCTAACCAGTAACAAGTGGATTCATTTAGAGTTCATTGATGTGCAGAAAAGATTGATGATTAAAAAAATTGTAATTAAAGATTTCAATTTATCAATGGCTTCATGGTAATAACATAATTTTATCAACAGGAGTTTTAGGGAAAATAGATATGCAAATTCAAAGAATTCTCTAGGTATTTAGTTTTTGGCTCATTCTGGTTGCGAGGTATTGAAATCATATGCACATAAATTATTTTAAAATTATAGGTGAAGTTTGTGATAGTTGGTACACCGAAAAGGGCGTAGCACCCTCATTCCTTCCTAGCTGCACTTGAAGAAATAAGACAAGTAAATATAAAAAGGGCGTGGAATTAGTCACTGCAATTATGGAGTTGTGGGATTCAAAAAGTGAATGTGAAGAGTCCTAGTGAAAATAGGACTGTCAAAGATTAGTTGCCAACTTTTTCAAGACATAAAGTGTTAAATTTGAACCGCAGCTAGCTTAACTGGTAACATAGGTTGCGTGGGACTCAAAAAGGTGAAATATTGATAGAGACTTGGTGCCATAAGGAGTTTTACATCCTTGCTGTCCAACTTAAGGGGCTAGTTGAAGGTTAAAAGGGAATTGCAGGTTCTTTGAAAAGTCATGGGTCTTGAGGAGAGACATGGCCCAAACAAATATCTTAAAAGGGGTTTTTCCAGCTGTCAACGTTGGGAAGGTGTGGAGTCCTTTGTGCATATTGCTAAATACTAGTTGTGGGTTTATGTATAGCCCAGTCAACCCCCTTTGACAACTGGTTTCAATTGGCATGCAAAGCACAACTGGTGAAGAGGATTTTTAGAGTATATTTAGGCTTCATACTTGGAGGTTAGAAATATTAATTTTTCTCTGTTTTAGCACTTGCTACCTGTAAAAATATATATATATAAAAATGAATATTAAGTGTTGAGTTAAATTCTGTGAAATGTTTATGTAATTCCTTCTGCTTGTATAATGGTCATTTGTCAACCATTTGATGAGATAAACACAAGTAAACTACAAAGGATCTGTTCCAACACTAGTCATAGGAATTTTTGTCAGAACCGCCATCAAATTACAAGCAAAAACCAGACTAGTTCATTACAATGGTATCAGAGCCACAAATCCTCCCAGCCATTGGGGAATTGAATAACTTTATACAAGTAGAAAATTCATATGCAGCCAGGTGAAGGTACTAATAGGTACTATTTGAGAAGAAGACAATTTAATCCTCTTGGAAACAATAGAAGAAGAGGGAGTTCCTATTGTAGATTTTCTAGTTGAGAGACAAGGGAAAGAATAAATCATGGCTGAGAGAGATAGGGATAGAGGGGACCTTCAAGAGAATAATAGCACACAACGGATTTTGAATGACCTTGCTAGAGGGCAGCAACAGTTGGCTAACTTGTTGACACAAATGCTGCAAAAAACATGGACACTAATGGGGCTAACTGAAACAACAATGGTAACAATGGGAACAATGGTGAAGTTATTAATTCAACAAATAATCAAAACAACAATGTTCGCAACACTAGAGCAGCTAGCGGATTAGCATCAAGACCACTAATGCCCACATTTTTGGATGAACAACAAGCTGGTAATGAGGGACAACCTAATAATGGTGAAGATTTTGTGGATTATTTGCATGAATATCAATCTTTGGGGGATGAGTTTCATGTTTCCATGCCATTATTCTGATTTTTGTCAACTCAATTTGAGAAATAGACCTAGGAGAGAAAGAGGCCAAAATTAGGAGTTGCAATGTAAAGTAGGAAAGTTGTCCATACCCACTTTTGATATTTTTGGTAAATGTACTGCTTGTGCATGGGTGCAAAAGATTGATACCTACTTTCAATTCAATCTTATGACTGAAAATGAGGCAATTAAGTATGGTACTCTTCATTTGGATGGAAAGGCTCATGAGTGCTAGTATCACAAAATCGTAACCTTGGGATATGATCTCATTAATTCATATGCTAACTTTACCTAGAGATTGATTGATAGATTTGATAAAAAGGACCCAGAGCTGCATTTAAGAGAGTTGGCACAATAGAAAGTAGAGTGGCTCAATTGACAGCTATGTATTTGAATTTTAGAGTCTTTCAGTGATGGTTTCCAATGTTTCGAAGAGGAGGCTGATTGTTCTTTTTACTAAAGGGTTGACATAACCACTTCGAGGATGGGTAAAAGCATTCGATCCACCTCCACTACAAGATGCTATAAAAAGAGCCAGAAATATGGAGCTCTCTACACCCAAAAACAAATTTCAGCCTAAGTCATTTTTAGCGAGGAAGGATAAGAAGCCTTCCCAGAAATAGTAGCCTAAGAAAACAAGCATGACAGAGGAAGCTAAAAATGAGCCGTGAAGGAAAAAAATATGTTTTTCATGCAAAGAGCCATGGGAGCCAAGACGTATCTGCTTAGGAAGAGGCAAAGTGTACTATATTGAGGTCATTTCAGATAATGAAGAAGAAAAAGGGGAGGATGATTCAAGGAGTGAATAGATGAGGAAAGAGATGAATTGGAGGAGCATGTGAGTGGAGTAACTTCAGGAGGGGCAACCATTGCTATCCTATCATGTACATCTAGATATCACTCATTTAGAGCTAGAGGAGTTTTACAGGGGCAGTGAGTTACTGTTTTGATTGGCATTAGGGCTGTAAATTGTAAACAAATCTGAGTCAAAGATCAGAAAGGGATCCTATAGAACTAAGAATAAACTAAGTCAGAGATTCCTGAGAAATAAATTTCTAAGACAAAAACGATTTTCTGAAGACTTCTATTATTGCCGAATGTACTAAATGCAGAACATTAAATGATTTCGATGTCTGCATATTCAGATTGGAAGCATCTTATATATCATAGGAGACTCGCCTCCAAGAGATGCGTCTCTTGAGAAGACGTGTCTCCACACGTGGAGGCACGTCTGCTCAAGAGACGTGTTCTTTAGAGCGCGGGTTCTTCTCTCAACTAATGTTTATTCAGTTTAACAAATAGACACACCCTTACGCATGGTAGATGTGTTATAATACTCCCGAATTTAATCAATGCAATTTCAGAATATCATTTAGATATATACGATTTTTATACATGCTTTATAAAATTCGTTTGTTTACTTATTTCCAGAAATATTAAACATGAAAAGTATTAGGTCTTATATAAACGATGATGATGCTTATAGCAATCATCGTTTATATCTGATCTAAGCTACCATTCATTAACACTCCCTCTTAGCTTAGGGAAGATATTTCAAATCAAATAAGTATGGATATCACCTTTACACGTGATATCGAAGATAAGGAATGTTTTCTCAAAGTTGTCAAGTCACATGACATTCTTCATAACTCATCTTCATTATGGTATGTGCACTGACATCAAGTCACATGATGTCTACCATAATTCATGGCATATCCACGGATATAAATATCCACCATGATTATCTCTTAAAGATCACAATGATCTTCAGATGATATCAAGTCCCATGATATCCATCAAAGTGTCTAAGAGATACCATCATGACATATTCACAGATATCAAGTCACATGATATCTATCATGATAGTTTATCATTGTAGAGTCGTCACTTTACAATGTCAAATACAAGTGTTTCATTATTAGAAAGATCGTCACCTTTCAATAATGTACACAGGGGGAGTAGGCCCATAAAGTCATGGAGTCGCACACATGACAAAAGAGTTTACACATTTAAACATCTTTATATATTAGTACAACTTGATAAACAATTTGAATTTCAAACATAAATAACAAATTACATTTCAACCATACCAAGTTTCTTCCTGAAGTGCTCTACCTTGATTCAGGAGAGAGGCTTGGTGAGAATGTCTGAGTTTGATCACTTGTACTAATATACTCCAATTGAATTACTTTCCTTTCCACCATATCTCTTACATAATGATAAGGGATCTCAATATGTTTAGATCTATCATGAAAGAAGGATTTACAGAGAGTTTGATACAACTCTGATTATCACAATGAATAATTGTAGGATTCAAGGGCTCACCAAAGAGTCCCACAAGCAATTCTGTATTTAAGCCAAATCCGCTTCTCTTGCTCCCATTGAGGTCGTGAATGGCCTTACTGCTGGAGCTTTGTGCAACTGAAGACTATTTTCTGCAAATCCAGGAGATCATAGCTGATCCTAAACTGAAGCAACATCCTGATGTGCTTTTTTGATCAGTTACACTTCGATATCTGAATGGAGTACCCATGTAGATCTAGTTAGTCATTCTTGTAAAGAGATATCAATAATTTGTAGAAGATATCTCAAAATGTTTCACGACCGTTAAGTGAATTTCCTTTAAACTACATAGGTAGCGGGGAGCAGAATTTCAACGCATGTGATGCTCGGTGCAGTATTAACGGATACATCAGGATCAATCATCATGCATGAGGTTGGATCTGCACACTTGGATTCTACTGCTGCTTCTTTATATTTGTGAAGGTTTGTTTCCATAGGTGTAGACATCGGTCTACAGTCCAACATTCCAAATCTTTTCAGAATATTAATAGTATACTTCCCTTGGTTTAGTATAATGCCCTCTGATTTCTACCATACTTCTAAACCTAGGAAGTAGTGTAGAATACCTAAGTCTTTCATGTCAATTCAGAAATTAAATCCTGCTTCCCTTGAGCAATGAGGCAGTCTTCTCCTGTTATTAGCGGTCATCAACATAAATAATTATTAGCATATCACCTTTGATTACCTTGAAGTAGAGATTGGAATCAGCCTCATTCTTGGAAAATCCTAATCCCAAGAGATAGCTGTCAATTCTTTCATACCAGACCCTGGGAGCCTGTTTAAGTCCATAAAGAGCTTTCTTCAGTCTACATACATGTGATCGAGTTGTATAATACTAAAACCTTGAGCTGTTCAGGATAGACTTCCTCTTCAATGGTTCCATTCGGGAAAGTTTTCACATCCATTGATGGATCTTCAACCTTTATTAGCTATTGCTGCCTCTCAGCATTAATATGAACATGATTACCGTGTTTCTTAAGTAATCAATGCCTTCCTTTTGAGAAAAACCTCTTGCCACAAAGCGTGCTTTATATTTTTCTATACTGCCATCAGCAGCATGCTTGATTTTAAAGAGCCATTTGGAAGAGACAACAGATTTCCCTTTTGGTCTAGGCACTACATCCCATACATCATTCTTTAGAATGGATTGATATTCCTCCGTCATTGCATCTTTCCATGCTTGATGTCTAAAGGCTTCTGAAACACTAACAGGTTCGGAGTTTATGATATCGTTCATGAGAGCAACATAGCTAGAGAAGCGTTTGGGTCTTTTACTCTCCCTGAACATTCCTTTGGGTGTTGCATGAATCTCTGCTTCTTTGATCATCTTCTTGGCCCAAAGTGGTCTCTTTCTGCCATTGACATCTATATTCTCATTTGAAGTAGAAGGAAGTTCAGGTGACATTTCCTCAGGATGCTCCCTCTGAATCTCAGGAGCAGGGTCCATTTCAGGTACTCTAGGGGAATAGGTTTCAGTCTCACTAGAACTTCTTGCCCTCTTGACTGCAATGTCTTCTTCAAAGATGACATCTCTACTCAATTCAATTTGATCTTGACCGGGTATGAATATCCTGAAGGCTTTGGAGGTTTCACTATATCCCATAAATATTCCTTTCTTTCCGGAAGGTTCAAGTTTGAATCTCTTCTCCTTGGGCACATGAATATAGACAGGACAACCAAAAATCCTAAAGTGACTAATGTCAGGTTTTATGCCAGTGAAGGCTTCTTCAGGAGTTTTGTTGTCAAGATGAGAATGAGGACATCTATTTTGGATGTAGACAGCAGTCCTAGATGCTTCAGCCCAGAAGGAGGTTTCAATGTTTTGATCAAGCAACATTGCTTTGGCAGCTTCTACAATGGTTCTATTTTGTCTTTCAGCAACCCCATTTTGTTGAGGATTGTAAGCCATTGTGAACTCCCTCTTAATACCAGCACTCATGCAGAATTCCTTAAAAACTTCAGAGGTGTATTCTTTCCCATTGTCTGTCCTTAAGATTTTTATTTTCTTCCCGGAGAAGTTTTCTGTAAGAGCTTTGAACTCTTTGAACCTTTTGAGGATTTCTATTGACTCTTTACACTTAAGGAAATAGATCCAGGTTTTCCTAGAGAAGTCATCTATGAATATGACATAGTAAAGAAATCCTGCTTTAGAAGGTACAGACATAGGTCCACATAAGTCGGAATGAACCAAATCTAACACATTAAGAGTTTTGCTCAAACTAGTGGGAAAGGATCCCTTTGAATTCTTTCCTAAGGCACAACCTTTACAATTTCCTTCATGAGATGATTTTAACTTAGGTAACCCTGTTACAAGTTTTTCCATAGAAGGTAGGGCACGGAAATGAAGGTGTCCTAATCTTCTATGCCAGATTTCATTTGAATCAAAGGTGTCAAGGGTAAGGGCTTGATTGACTTCAGTGCATAGTTTGTAAAGGTACCCTTGTCTCACACCTATGATTTGGGCTTTCTTGATTGTTGAGTTCTTAGGCCATGCTAGAACTTTCCCATCCATGAAAGTAACTCTATAACCATTGTCTTCAAGAGCAGAGATGGATAAGAGATTCCTCTTTATACCAGGTACAAATAAGACTCTAGTGAGTTGAAGGGATAGACCAGATTTCAATGTGATGGAACAAGTTCCAACCCCTTTTACTTGATGTGTAGAGTCATCCCCAATTGTTACATCTTCATCAGACTCTTCAGACATAGTGTCTAAGTTTTCTCTAAACCCTGTGATGTGCCTCGAAGAACCACTATCAATTACCCAGTTGTTGAAATTGTTAGATACTTGACTAGATAATGCTGAATAGAACACAAAGTTCTCAGATTCATGATCTGAATTTGTCTTTCCTACTTTGGCAAAGGATGCTTGTTGCTTTGATCTGTCAGGGCATTTCATTGCATAGTGGCCATATTGATCACACCTAAAGCATTGCACTTGAGAAATGTCTTTCTTCTTAGAAGATCCCTTTCCATTGGGATTTCTCTTTCTTTTAAAAGATCCTTTCTTGTAGGAGTTTTTCTTATTCCTTTTATTAGACGATGTGTTGAGTGCATGAATATCTTCATCTACGTTTTTCTGTTTGTTTTCTTTTGAGGAGAGTCTTGTTTCTTCTTGAAGGCAGTCAGTTCTTAGCCTGTCAAACTTAGGGAGTTTGGATCTTGCACTTATTCCTTGAACAAATGACTCCCATGAGTTTGGTAGGCCTCCTAGTGCAATTAGAGTTAATTCTTTGCTATCAATTTGATATCCAATTGTGGATAATTGATCTCTCAGTTCAATAATCCTCATGAAGTATGCATTAATGGACTCTCCTTTGTTTATTTGAGCATTGTTGATTTGCCTTTTTAAAGCAAGAGTCCTGCAAGTGTTGTTGATCTCATAAGTTTTCTCAAGAGATTTGAACATATGGTATGCGGTTTCATGTTTTGCTAGGATGGGCACTATATGATCCCTAACTGCATCTACTAGGATTTTCATGGCCTTTTCATTGTTTTCTATCCATTGAGTTTTCTCAGATTCAGACTTTGTTTCCTCCAAGTTTTCTTTTACAAGTGAATCTAGCTTATTCTCTCTAAGGATCATCATGATTCTAAATTTCCATGATGTGAAATTGTCTGCTCCTGCAAGGCGATCTTCAAATCTGATCACACTTGACATTATGAAGAATGTGAATTAAATTCGATTCTGGAAAATACGAAATTTCTTGAGCAGATTGGTATTCAGATTTGATCAGGATTCACACAACGTGGCTCTGATACCATGTAAATTGTAAACAAATCTGAGTCAAAGATCAGAAAGGGATCCTATAGAACTAAGAATAAACTAAGTTAGAGATTCCTGAGAAATAAATTTCTAAGACAAAAACGATTTTCTGAAGACTTCTATTATTGCCGAATGTACTGAATGTAGAACATTAAATGATTTCGATGTCTGCATATTCAGATTGGAAGCATCTTATATATGATAGGAGACTCGCCTCCAAGAGATGCATCTCTTGAGAAGACGTGTCTCCACACGTGGAGGCACGTCTGCTCAAGAGACGTGTTCTTTAGAGCGCGGGTTCTTCTCTCAACTAATGTTTATTCGGTTTAACAAATAGACACACCCTTACGCATGGCAGATGTGTTATAATACTCCCGAATTTAATCAATGCAATTTCAGAATATCATTTAGATATATACGATTTTTATACATGCTTTATAAAATTCGTTTGTTTACTTATTTCCAGAAATATTAAACATGAAAAGTATTAGGTCTTATATAAACGATGATGATGCTTATAGCAATCATCGTTTATATCTGATCTAAGCTACCATTCATTAACAAGGGCAACCCACAATTTCATTGATGAGGGCCTAGTTGTGATGAGAGGCCTTGACATAGAGAATTTCAAGGGATTTAATGTTATGGTTGAAGATGGATTCACCATGACTTGCACGAAGAAAATATCTTAGATGAATCTCCTGTTAGGTTATCGTAGAGTGACTAATAAATTTTATGTGGTTGGGATTGGTGAGACAAATGTTGTATTGGGAGTTTAGTGGTTGCATTCACTAGGAAAATATTCACAAAAAATTTAGACAGTGGAATTGGAATTCAAAGTGGATGGAAAGAGGGTGGTTCTTTGGGGCATGTCTAATGGAGCACCGAAACTAGTCACATCAAAGAAGATGGAGGCCAATTGTATATATGGTGAGGTTGCATGGGCAACCCAATGTTGTTTTTTCCACCAAGACTTCTATAGAGGTGTAATGTCCCCTTCCAGTTGACATCTCTTAGAGCTTATGATTAGCCTATTATGTGACCCTCGTAGGCTGATAGGATGGATAGAGGGTCTTGATGGAGCTTGGCTTGGCTTCGGTCGTCAGATTTTACCAATTGGCTTTCGTTCGGGGTCATTTGGACACCATTTGCATGACTTGCTATTTTTAGTAAGGTCATTCAGTGGAGCACCCCTCCTATTTTTAGCAATATGGTTTGGTCATGTGCAAAATCAATCACTTATTCTCCAGCTTCAGACGGTTCGTTAATCGGACGTATTTTGAGGAAGATATTAATATTTTAATTGTCTAATTAAATATTAATTATTCGAAGCTTATATTATAAAGTTATAATATTATTTAATATTATAATTTAAGTGATTTATTGAAGGGGTCGACCAACATTGAAGAGGGGCCACTTTTTAATTATAATTTATAATTAAAAGTGCATTCGAGACTATTGAAAAATTAAAAGAAAAGTTCGAAATTTATTTAAATGATGCCTTTTTGAGAAAAGTCGAACTTTTGATGGATATAAGGGTTTCATTGGGAATTGAGCTCATTATGTTAAAAAAATCGAATTTTTGCTAAGACCTTCTTTTGAGAATAGAGCCAAGGGTTCCAGTTTTCGTTTTGCATTGGAGAACGAGCCATCTTCAGTGTTGCAGTTCAGAGGCTGTGAAATATCAGCTGATCTATTGCTTATTAGAGAGGTAGCTTCATTCAGAGGTTATCACAGAACTCATTCAGAGATTTATCTTTAGATTATCATTCAGAGGTGATTGGTATTTGTCAGGAAAGGGCATATCTTTGGAGCGGCTGGTTTAGAGGACTATCTGGCACTCTTCTCAAGCTGGTACGGATTTATGAGATTGCTGGTACAGGCCGTACTTGCTGCAGCAGGGCCGTACTTTCTTCTCTGGAAAAAAACGCCTTCTCTACTTGCAGTCTGACTTCACAGCAGGGGGCGCCTATGCATCTGGAAGCATTTGCTATCATCTGGCGAAGGGAGAAGTCTTCATCTGGATGGCCGTACTGATTTAATGTCTCTCAAAGGCGGCTGCAACCAGGTTTTTGCATATTACAAATCCACTTGCTTTTTTACTTGCATGTCAAGATCTATCATTGTAATGATCTGGAATGAATAATAAACCTACTGGTTATCTATTTCATTGGTTATTTGCTTCAGTTCGCACCACTTTGAATTTATTTAGATTTTTGAATCATTTCTTTCAAAATCGCATTTTACCTCTTTTTGCCAAAAAACACAAAAAAACCAAAAACGTTCAAAAACAAGAGAAAATCAAACAGAGTCAGAAGTTAGTGAGAACAAGGGTTTTTACAAGAGGGTGAAAGACATTATCATGTTGATATACAGTTACTATTGGATAAGCATAGTTTAGTATTTGGTGATATTCCTCTTGGTAGGCCACCTGATAAAGGTTTCAAGAATGTTATTGATCCCGAGGAAGGTGCCAAACCCATTATCACCACCCTTTATCACCATCCAAAAAGGCATAAGGAGGAGAATGAAAAAGCAATCATAGTGATTCTTGATGTGTGGGGCATATCAGGCGTAGTTCCTGTTCGTTTGCTTCATTAGTAGTGCTGGTTAAAAAGAAGGATAGAACCATGCATATGTGCATTGACTATAGGGCCCTCAATAAGAAAACAATAAAAAAGAGGTACCTTATTCCTAGGATTGATGGATTGATTGATGAGCTACATGGGGCAGTCTACTTCTTGAAGATTGATCTTTGATCGAGGTAGCATCAAATTAGAGTCAGAGTCTTAAGAGTATATCCACAATACAACATTCATATGCTACTATGATCATTATGAGTTTATGGTCATGCCATTTGGGTTCATCAATGCACTTGCTACTTTTCATTTCATGCATGAATCATGTATTCAACAAACAATTGTGTAAGTTTGTACCTGTCTTCTTTGACAATATTTTGATTTATAATAAGACTTGGGAAGAACATCTTAGACACATTGATGAAGTCTTAGGGGTAATGGACTGTAATGAACCAGACCAATTTTTTCCGACTTTTCAATAAAGCAACTCAACAAACAAGAACCCGTTAAGGTTAGCCCAAATCCAAAACAACCGCTGAATGTAACTCTATGCCAAGGATGCACACTCAATTCCAAAATGGAAGGGGTGTTGTCATATGGCGCCGAGGGTCTACTGAAAGTAAATGCAATGCTGAAATAAACTCCACACCAAGTATGTGCTCTCCAAACCCAAGGTGGGTATGGCGCTATCATATGGTGGAGGAACAACTGAAGATGATGCAATACTGAAAGTAAACTCAACACCAAGCATGTGCACTACAAACCCGGGGTGGGTAAGGCGCTACCATTTGGCGGAGATTCTATTGTAAATGATGCAATGCTGAAAGTAATTCAAACACCAAGAATGTGCACTCAAACCTGGAATGGATGAGGTGCTAACATATGGTGTTGAGGATCCAATGCAATACAAAGAAGACTGAGCAGTGGCTAGTCTCTTCCACTAGGAGTGGGAAATTACAAAAGCTTAGCAAGTAAATAAGATAGCTGACAGTACTACTATTCAGCTTTACAATGATATAAAAGTGCCTGCCAAGACCACTGAGTTAGAAGTGTATCAATGCTGCAACAATGTATATTATCTCTTCAATGCTCAACAAGACCTCCTAGACTCAAACCCCACTCAAAAGATGAACTCCTACAATCTGATATGATTGAACAATGACTGAAAATGCACAAACCAGCAACACTAGAACTCACCAAAATGCTCATAAATCACTCCACACTCACCCAAATCATAAGAAATAAAATGCATAACCTCCTAGGGATGAAGGCACCCAAGATACAATCCCAAAACCACCCCAAAGACTTGTCTTTGTTTTTGCACGGATTTCAATGAACTCCCAATTGGTACGGCCCTCAAGGAAGGGCGACTTTGCTGCTCTAAAATCCCACACTCAACATAAAAATCTGCAACTTGGCATAGAGGGGCGCCCAAGGCTGCAAAACAGATTTGTTAAATACCCAGAACAAAACAAAAATCATACAAAGACTTATAAGCAAATAGGACTTCCAGCTATGCTAAATCAGCAAACTCCAAAATGCCCAAAAACATAATAGACTCCAACTATAAGCTCTATTTGCATTCTCTGATTGAGAAGCAATCACAAATCAGCTAGATGTTATCTCTCAAACATGAAGACTGATCCTTGCTAGGAGGTATGCATTCCTCGAAGCACTTTGCCTGTATTCATTCCAGCAGCATAACAGTAGGGTAGATGTAAGATGATAAAATGAAGAATAGAAGCCTCCTTTTATAGACTTGAGAAGAATCTTTTGCAGCTTCTAGAAAGTGCGCCAAAACCACTAGGAGTCAAAACCCATTCAAATTTCTAGTTGACTCTTCCCTCCTTCAAAATGGCGTACTTTTTCAAGTTCACAATAATTCTTTTAATAAAATAATATCTCCCTTAAAGTTGGCGTCCATTTCCTCCAACTATAATTTTGGCCTTAGAAATATTTTACTTAGCCTCCTGATGAGGCATCCACCCTCCAAAAACCCCCTTTTTCAGAACAACTTAAAGTTATGAAGCTAGACTAAGGGGTTAATGTGAAAATATAACATTATTTTAATTAAAATAACTTATCTCTCCAAAAATGCATCAAAGGCCAAAAATCAATGTTACCCACTGAACTGCTTGAAGAGGAAAGCCTGCTTAGTTGATGCCAACTGAACCACTGCCAAAAATAGAATTTACTAAAAATAGTAAATTCGGAAAGTTGCTCGGATGAAAGTGCATACGATACCATTGTGAAGTTTTCTGAAAACCCAGAAAGAATCTGCAATCCAAAATCCCAAATTCCAAGATGTAGCCGTCATAACTTACTAAAAATAGTAAGTTTGGAAAGGTTGTCCGACGCCGTTGCATGTCATACCACTGCTAAGCTCTCTGAAAACCCATAAGGAATCGAGAATCCGAACAGCCAAACTCCAACATGCAAACCCCAAAATCTTCAGAAGAAATCATCAAGTAGCCGGAAACCCTAATTCTGACTCTGACTGGCCTATAGCACACCGGGGATAGACTATCAATCACTGGGAAGTGTAGTGTTAAAAATGGGGACATTACATGGACACACAATTACTATATGCCAAAATTTCTAAGTGTGAGTTTAGAATGACAAAGATTCTATACTTAGGGCATGTGATCAGTGCAAAGGGGGTCAATATTGACATGGATAAGATTCAAGCAATCATGGATTGGCAATTACCTAAGACATTGCCTCAATTGAAAGGATTCTTTGGTTTATGCAATTATTATAGGAGGTTTGTTAAGGGGTTTTCATAGTTGGTACTTGATAGCACCCTTGATAGATTTGATCAAGAAGGGGTTATTCACTTGGATAGATGTAGTACAAACATTTGGTAGACTCAAGGAGGTCATGAGCTCTTGTCTAGTTTTAGCATTGCCAAACTATTTTTCAGCCCTTTTTGCAGGAGTGCAATGCTCCAGGTGAGGGCGTTGAAGCCATTCTTAGGCAAAACAAGCATCTTATTGCATTCAAGAGTAGGAAGATCAAGGAAATAGAGAATTTTTTTTCCATTTATGACAAGGAAATGTTAGCCATAATGCATGCCTTGGCTAAGTTCTGACTATACTTGGTAGGAGGTAAGTTTGTGGTAAGAACAAATCATAACAACCTCAAATACTTTCTAAGTTAGAAAGATTTAAATATAAGACAACAAAAGCGGGTTAACAAATTACAGGTATATGACTTTGACAAAGAGGAATGTAGTTGTTGATGCCTTGTCCAAGAAATCTACTTTGCATTCAATGTTAGAAATTTTAGTAGATTGGAAGGCTAATCTCTTGGTGGAGTATTCGAAGAATACTTTTGCTTGTGATGTTATGGAGGGAAAGGTGCAAGATGATAGGTACAAGGTGGTGGATGATCTTATTTTGTACAAAGATAGAATTTACCTTGCCCCATAATTGAAGATGAAAGAGAAAATATTGAGAGACATCCATGAGACATCGTTAGTAGGACATCTTTGTTATTCCAAAACATACAAACAAACCAGGGAGAGGTTCACATGGAAGGGACTTAAGGATGATGTGCAATGTCCCCTTCTCAGAAGTGAATCTTGCAGTTGACTGTTAGCCTATTCTTGAGACCCGTAGGCTACTCGGAGGAGAAAATTAGGGTTTCCTGCTTTTCAGGGGGTTGTTGCTTGAAGTTTGGTGATTGGATTGCAGATTCTTTCTGGGTTTTCAGAGAGCTTCGCAGTGGTATAGCATGCATGGTGATCCGAGCAACTTCGGGAATTTGCTATTTTTAGTAAATTCCATTTCTAGCAGTGGTCCTGTTGGCTTTGGTGCAGCTGGCTCTCTTCTTTAGCTAGTCCAGTTGGTATTGTGATTTTTGGCCTCTTGATGCATTTTCTGGTGAGATAAGTTAATTTAATCTAAAAAATGTTATATTTTGAGGTTATAACCCCTTGGCTTAGCTTTATCACTTTAAGTTGTTTTAAAAGGGGGACTTCAAGGGTGGTTATCTCATTAGGAGATAATATATTTTTCTAAGGCCAAATTATATGTTGGAGAAGTGGGACGCCTACTTGGGGAGAAGATTAATTTTAATAAAGATAAAATATTTGCCTTATGAGAAAAGGATGCCATCTTTGGAGGGAAAGGAGATAAAGTCAAATTTGAATTTGGGCGCCCTTCTTGAAGCTTCTAGAAGATTCCTCTCAAGTATTTATAAGCAGGCCTCTGCTCTTCATTTCTTCGTCTTTTGTCTACCATACCGTTATGGTGCTGGATTGTTTAGGCAAAGCTTTGAGGCAAGCATACCTCCTAGCACTTGGCTCATCTTCTTGCTTGAAAGATAGCAACTAGTTGGGTGATAGATTGTAGTTGAGTTGCTTTGTAGTGAGTTCTTGCATTTGTAGTGGATTTCTTGATTTTGTAGTTCAGTTTCAAGCATATTAGTGAAGTTTTTAGAGTTGCTGGTTTATGCAGCTGATTGTGAGTTTGTCATATTTTCAAAAATAAAAAAATTCTCCTTTTGGGTATTGCATCATTGTATCTCTTTGGCAGGGGTGACCCTTTGTACTGATTTGCAGATTTTATTATGAAGAATTGGATTTTTAAGCAAATAGCCCTCCTTGAGGGCTGTACCATTTCATGCTACATTGGGATGCATGCAAGTAAAAATTAAGGGCTGTGTTTTGGGGTTTTATCATTGGAATAGGGGCGCCATCATCCTAGGAGTATTATGCATTTTGTCTCATGCATTTTGGGTGAGTTTTGAGTGAGTTGTGAGCATAATAGCGAGTTGCTGATTTGCTGGTCTGTGCATTTTCAGTCAATAATCAGTTAAATCAGATTGTGTGAATTCCTTAGTTGAGTGTGAAGTTGATTCTAAGGGGTCTTGTGAGCGTTGGAGAGTTGTTAAACATTATTGCATCATTATTAAGCTTCTAATCTTGTGTTCTTGGCAGACCTTATCTCATTGTAAGCTGAACAATAGTACTATCAACATTCTCACTTCTTTCTTATTTATTTACACGTACTTCCCGCTGAATAAGTGGAAGAGGCTGGCTTGCCGCCTATTTACTTTCAGAAATTGCATTGTACTTCAAATTGCTGATCAGCTGAGTTGTCACTAAATTCATGGATCCTCTGACCATATGCTTGCCCCTCCTCCCATATCGGGTCTTAGGGCACATTCTTGGTTAGAGTTACATTCTGATCAGCTAGCTCATAGGGATCCTCTGACTATATGCTCGCCCCTCTTCCCACATCGGGTTTTAGGGTGCATTCTTGGTTAGAGTTACTTTCAGTTCAAGATCCTCTGACCATATGATAGTGCCTTGCCCAAATTGGGGATCCTGGTGCATATCCTTGGTTAGAGTTACCTTCCGCATCGTTTTGGTTTTAGAGCTAACCTTAACGGGTGTGTGTTGCATTGTAATTGCTATCACAAAATAAAAGAAATTTGGTCTGGTTCATTACATGATGTCTTGTAACATGTTTGTGAGTGCTTGAATTGTTATTAGAACAATTTCGAACATACTTTCCTAGTAGGATTATTGCAGCCCCTACTGATTCGAGAGTATATCGATGGATTTCATTATAGGTCGTCCATGAGTATAAGGCAAAGATTGTATATTTGTGGTGGTTGACAAATTAATTGAGTATGATCACTTCTTCGCCATATCTTTTGAATATAAGGCACCTCAAGTTGCAGAATTGTTCTTTAGGGAGGTGTTTAGGTTACATGGTCTACCCAAGAATATAGTGAGTGATTGGGAAAGCAGGTTTCTTAGTATTGGCAGGAGCTCTTTGGGTTAATAGGTCTTGAGCTAACTTTGAGTATCAACTATCATCCTCAAACAGATGGGCAGATGGAAATTGTTAATAAATGGGTGGAAGGTTATTTGCATAATTATGTTTTAGGGCAACAAAAGGCTTGGGTTAGGTGGTTGTACTTGGGTGAGCATTGCTACAATACCATCCATCATATGTCTATTGGCACAACTCCTTTCAAAGCTTTGTATGGGTATGATGTTGTATCCTTTGTGGCTTTAGTCATTGTTGATAGTAGGGTATCAAAGGTCAAGGATTGGGTATAGGAGAGTCAAGACATCCTAAAAACATTGAAGGATAATCTCCAATAGGCACAAAACCAGTAGAAGTTCTATGCGGATAGGCATAGAGTGGAGTGATCTTTTGAGATTAGTGACTTGGTTTTCTTACTATTGCAACCTAGTCATCTTAGAAGAAAATTGGAGTAGAGAAGTTGAAGCCTTGGTTCTACGGACCTTATAGGGTTGTGAGGAGGATAGGAAAGGTTGTCTACAAACCAGAGTTGCCAGAGCATAGCAAGATCCACGATGTATTCCATGTTTCATGCCTCAAAAAGGCACTTGGGCAGCATATAACACCTTCTCTCGAGCTTCCACTATTGGATGAAGAGGGAAAATTTGTTGAAGTTCGTAGCAGCTTCAGGCGAATCCTTCCAGCCCAGATCGCATGGAGATAATAATTAAATGCTAGCCATCAGCTATTTAATTATTATATGCGACTTGATAAAGAGACACATACATTGATTATTATATTTTAATTATTTGTATTTGTACAAGTTAATGAAGAGGTCTGAATTGATTATGAGGCCGACCTCATTCCTCCTTGTGACGTGATTTATCTAAGAGGCTCGATTCTTTACGAGGACGATTTATATCTCATTGGATGCATCTCTTTGTAAGGCTGACTTACTTTGGAAGGTGGCGTCTCTTCATATGATATTTATATTCGATGAGTTTCTCTCATTCATCATCCATTCTACATTGTTCTATCTTCAAGTTCTTCAAGTGCGAGTTTGTGCAAAGAGCAGATTGTGATCTGAGTAAAAGGCAGAGATAATTATTGGCAGTTTATATTACTCAGTTCTGCATTGCATCAGATTGTGATGCTGTGTATTGGCCTATTGTAAAGGAGATTCATTTATTGATTCAATAATATAAGAGATATTATTGGCTGGGTTTTTCTCCCTCAAGAGGAAGGTTTTCCCAGGTTATTTGCTGTGTACTATGTTGTTTTTTTTGAATTAATTTCTGTGCATTAAATCTGATCATAAAACTAACATGGTATCAGAACGGGTTTGAGAAGATCGTGATCAGATTTGATACTACAGCGATATTCCATTCTCTTCGTCTTAATTCTTTGTCTATCTCTACCACAATCAAGATGGTGAATGGATTGAAGATCGAGGATAGACTCGAGGGAGCATCCAACTATACATCATGGAGGTTTAGGATACTGCTCACCTTAGAAGAGAATGATTTGGCTGAGTTTGTGGAGACCAAAGTTCCCGAACCTAAAGAGGAAGAAGAGAAGTTGCAATGGAGGAAGAAAGACATCAAGGCAAAGAAGTTGTTGGTTGATTTCGTCAAAGACCATATTGTTCCGATTGTCTCCAAGTTGAAGACTGCAAGGGAGATGTACGAAATCAACAACACTAGCCGGGAACTTGCGCTGAAGCAACAACTTCACCATGTGAAGATGGCGAAAGGAGAAACAGTGATTGCCTACTTCATGAGGATTTCAAAATTGAGAGATCAGCTCTCTACAATTGGTCATGTGGTCGATGATAAAGACTTGACGATGCTTGCTCTCAACGGTTTGCCATTATCATGGGAGTCCTACATTCAAGGAATTAGTGCAAGATCCAAACTTCCGAAGTTCGATCACTTGAGGGCCGATTGCATTCAAGAAGAGTCAAGATTCGTGGCTAGAGGCGTTGGTCAAAGTTCATCTAATGAAGATATTCATGTTCTTGCCTCCCAAGCTTCGAAGAAGAAGGGAAAAGATGGAAAGAAAGCATTCTTCAAGAGGAATCGAGATAAAGGAAATGATGGTGCTCCCCTTTCCAAGAAAAAGAGAGATTTGTCCAAGATCTAATGCTTTAGGTGTGATAAGTTTGGCCACTTCGCTAAGCATTGTCCAACTAGACCTAAGCAGCAAGCCATCGTTGCAGATGTTGATGATGCTTCTCCGCAAAAGGATTCAAGTGAATATTTGTTCTACTCGACATTGTCAAGCAGTGTACCTACCGACACCAACACTTGGATGATCGACAGTGGTGCTTCTAGACACATCACTAGTTTTAAGGAGCACTTATCAAGCTTGGTGGAGAGAGATTCTTCCGAACACGTCATCATTGGAGATGATGCTAGCTACTCCATAAAAGGGATTGGGACCTCTACACTTCATTTGGATTCCGACATCACACTTTAGTTAAGCAATGTCCTTTATGTTCTAGGAATCAAACACAATCTCATTTCAATTTCAGCCTTAGAAGATAAAGAATATCAAGTTGCCTTCTCCAAAGGCAAAGTACTTGTGTGGATGGAGAATTCTAGCTTCAAGGATGCTCAAGTAATTGGAGTTAGACATGAAAGTCTTTACAGACTTTGCATGCGTCCTCTACAAGCGTTGGTCCATGATTCTTCAAGTCTATGTGATCTTTGGCATCGAAGATTGGCTCACCTACACTTTCGAGCCTTACCTATCATGGAGAAGATGGTGTCGGGTCTTCCTAAGTTCAATCAGGGGCATGAAGGAACTTGCAAAGGTTGTGCATTAGGTAAGAATATAAAAGCTCCTTTCCATAGTAGAGAAAATAGATCTAAGTGCATTTTAGACCTTATTCATTCTAATTTATGTGGACCTATGTCTGTTCTGTCTTCGAGTGGAATTTTGTATTATGTTTTGTTTATTGATGACCACTCTAGAAAGACTTGGATTTATTTTTTGAAAACTAAAGAGTCTGAGGAAGTGTTAGGAAGGTTTAAGGAGTTCAAAGGCTTGGTAGAGAATCTTTCTGGTAAAAGAATCAAGGTCCTCAGATCAGATAATGGTGGAGAATACACCTCTGGCAGCTTTAGGGATTTTTGTATTGATGTAGGGATTAAGAGGGAGTTCTGTGTCCCCTATAATCCTCAACAGAATGGTGTTGCAGAAAGAAAGAACAAGACGATCGTGGAAGCAGCGAAGGCCATGATCCATGACCAAGATTTGCAAACCTTCTTATGGGCAGAAGCTTCCAGGACGACTATATATGTTCAGAATAGAATTCCTCACAAGGTCTTGGAGAATATGACTTTGGAAGAAGCCTTTACAGGAAAGAAGCCTGAAGTCAGTCATTTGAAGATCTTTGGATGTCCTTTCTATGTTCATGTTCCAAAGGAAAAGAGAACAAAGTTGGAGCCTTCTGGCAAGAAGGGAATATTTGTTGGCTATAGTGAGACATCAAAAGCCTACAGGATATACATTCCAGGATAGAAGTTGATCGAGATCAGTAGGGATGTCACATTCGAGGAAGATGTTGCATTCAGGAGATCCAGGGGCATTCATATGGAGATCGATAATGAAGAGTCTCCTCAAGATATGGAAGTTGACCATACTCCTGAGATTCAGAGGGAGACTTTAGAACCAAAAGAAGATATTGATCCTGTTGAACCCTTGGAACCTACTGATGGGCCTACTGACATTATTATTGGGAGAAAGAGACCTCTATGGGCCAGGCGTACTATGCAAGAGGCTGAAAGTTTTGCAGCTCCTAGAGGCACATTCAGAGAAAGTAAAAGGCCACATAAGTTCTCCAGTTATGTTGCCTTAATGAGTCAGATTATTGAATCCGAGCCTACCTGTGTTGAGGAAGCATCTAATCAACAGGTTTGGAGAGATGCTATGGCAAAGGAGTACCAATCAATTCTCAAGAATGATGTTTGGGACATTGTTCCTAGCCCGAGGGCAAGTCTGTGGTATCTTCAAAATGGCTCTTCAAGATCAAGCATGCTGCAGATGGGAGCATTGAGAAGTACAAGGAAAAATTTGTGGCTCGTGGGTTTTCTTAGAAAGAGGGAGTTGATTATGAAGAAACATTTGCTCTTGTTGCTCGCTATACTTCTATTAGAACCATCATTGCTATTGCTGCATCTAGAGGATGGAAAATTAACCAGATGGATGTGAAGACAGCGTTTCTGAATGGTGTGATTGAGGAAGAAGTTTATATCGAGCAACTTGATGGATTTGAGGTTCATGGGAAGGAGTCTCATGTTTGCAAGCTGAAGAAGGTCTTGTATGGTCTTAACCAGGCTCCTCGCGCATGGTACGAAAGGATTGATCGTTACCTGTCAAGTTTGGGTTTCTTGAAGAATGATGCTGACTCTAATCTCTACTTCAAGGTAATTGATGGTGAAGCTTTAATTTTGGTCCTTTATGTTGATGACTTGATTCTTCCTAGAGAAGATCACCTTATTCTCAAGTGTAAGGAGTTGGCTTCATAATTTGAGATGAAGGACCTTGGGCTCATGCATTACTTCCTTGGCTTAGAAGTCTGGCATAAGCCAAATGAGATGATTCTAAGTCAAGGGAAGTACACCATTGACATACTTAAGAGGTTTGGCATGATGGATTGCAAATCCATGTCTACACCCATGGAGACCAACCTACATAAATTAAAGGAGGCTGCAACTAGTTCAGACTTGGTGGATCCTACATTGTACAGACAGTTGATCGGGTCCTTGATGTATCTAGTTAACACTAGACCAGATATCTGTTATGCTGTGAGTGCACTTAGTCAGTTCATGTGTGAACCAAGATAGATACATCTTGTTGCAGCTAAACATATCCTGAGATACTTGCGAGGCACAGTTGGATATGGGTTGAGATACTCTTCAGATGTAGACTTGGAGTTGCATGGCTATACTGATTCTGATTGGGCAGCGTGTGTCACCGATCGGAAGAGTACCTTTGGTTGTTGCTTCAGTTTGGGTTCTGCTATGATATCCTGGTGTAGCAGGAAGCAATCATCTGTGGCATTGAGTACAGCAGAGGCAGAGTATATTGCAGCTTGTATGGCAGCTCGAGAAGCAGTGTGGCTTCGTAAGCTCCTTGTAGGATTATTTGGACAATCAATGGAGCCTACTATCATTCATTGTGATAACTAGAGTTGCGTGAAGCGTTCTGTCAATCCTGTGTTTCATGACAGAACCAAGCACGTTGAGATCAAGTACCACTATATTAGAGATATGGTACTGCGGAAGGCTATATAGTTGAGGTATATCAGCACTGATGAGCAGACGACATACATTCTCACCAAGCCTCTCTCCAGAATCAATTTTGTGTACTTTCGAGATAAGCTTGGTATGGTGGAGAATCCAGCCTTAATTGAGAAAGAGTCTCAGTATCAGTGAGCCTATTTAATGAGTTCTTCTCTGTGAGAGAAGTTCGAGGTGAAATCCCTTGTTAATGCATTTCTCTTTGAGATTTGAGGTGAAAGCCCTTGTTTCCACCTTCTGAGAGAGTCATGGTGGATGTCATGTGTGTGACTCCATGACACATTTTGTACTTGTGTTTCACCCTCTGGGAGAGCCATGGTGAAAGTCATGTTGAGGTGACAACATCACACAAGTGATGAACACTTGTACACACCATAGTATGGTTGTAGCCATTATGGTTGATATCGTGTTGAGGCGATATCTAATATCACGATGAGTTGATATTCTTCTTTCCCACATTTGGTTGTAGCCATTGTGGTAGACATCATGTTGAGGTGATATGTCTTGTGCAGCTGGAAGTATCCTCCCTAGCTGAGAGGGAGTGTTGAAGTTCGTAGCAGCTTCAGGCGAATCCTTCCGGCCCAGATCGCATGGAGATAATAATTAAATGCTAGCCATTGGCTATTTAATTATTATATGCGACTTGATAAAGAGACACATACATTGATTATTATATTTTAATTATTTGTATTTGCACAAGTTAATGAAGAGGTGCGAATTGATTATGAGGCTGACCTCATTCCTCCTTGGGACGTGATTTATCTAAGAGGCTCGATTCTTTATGAGGACGACTTATATCTCATTGGATGCGTCTCTTTGTAAGGCCGACTTACTTTGGAAGGTGGCGTCTCTTCATATGATATTTATATTCGATGAGTTTCTCTCATTCATCATCCATTCTACATTGTTCTATCTTCAAGTTCTTCAAGTGCGAGTTTGTGCAAAGAGCAGATTGTGATCTGAGTAAAAGGCAGAGATAACTATTGGCAGTTTATATTATTCAGTTCTGCATTGCATCAGATTGTGATGCTGTGTATTGGCCTATTGTAAAGGAGATTCATTTATTGATTCAATAATATAAGAGATATTATTGGCTGGGGTTTTCTCCCTCAAGAGGAAGGTTTTCCCAGGGTATTTGCTGTGTACTATGTTGTTTTTTTTGAATTAATTTCTATGCATTAAATCTGATCATAAAACTAACAAAATTGACATTTGTAACTTAAGCTATTTTAAATGTCAGAGAGAGAAGATTAAGAAGTAGGAGCATTAAGGAGTATTTGATTAGTTGGAAGGACATACCTCTTGAGGATGCCACATGGGGAGGAAAACAAGTTTCACATCACCCAAATCTGCAATTGCTTGGGGACAAGCAATTTTGGGAAGGTAGGACTATAATGTCCTCATCCTTGAGATGAGCATTGGTGAAGACCCTTAGCCTATTTTATTCTTGTATTCTAATTGGGATTTTTGGAGGGGAATAAGTAATTGGTTAAATCAAGTTGTCTTCAATAATTATATTTTACAGACAACTTTATTTAATTAATTATTTTATTAAAGTGACTTATTCCAGGTTCAAATGAAAAGTCACTTTATGGGAAATAAAGTAATATTTCTTGAAAATTCAAAAAGGAGATATAAAAAGGGGATTGCAAAGAGAATGGACATCTTTTGGAAAAATCATCTTTTATTGTGAAGTTTGGATAGTTTGTTCTAGCTAAACCCTAGGACGAAAACCCCAAGGGAAAATTGGTTTTGGAGAAGGATTTTTTCCTAACTATTAATGAGCAGATTTATTTAGAGTTCACCAATGCGCAAAAAAGATTGATGATAAATTTATTTTTGTAATTATAGATTTTCAATTTATCAATGGCTTCATGGTGATTACAAAAGTTTATAAATAGGGGTTTTAGGACCAATAGATATGCAAATTCTAAGAATCATCTAGGTATTTATTTTTGGTTTATTGTTTTGAGGTATTCAAATCATATGCACAAAAAATATTTTAAAAATATAGGTGAAGTTTGTGATAGTTGGTACACCAAAAAGGGCGTAGCACCCTCATTCTCTCCTAGCTGCACTTTGAAGAAATAAGACAAATAAATATAAAAGGGGGGTGCAATTAGTTTCTGCAATTGTGAAGGAGTTGTGGATTTCAAAAAGTAAATGTGAAGAGCCCTAGTATAAATAGGATTTTTCAAAGATTAGCCACCAACTTTTTCAAGACATATAGTGTTAAATTTGGACCATAGCTTGCTTAACTGCTAACGTGGGTTGCATGGGACTCAAAAAGGTGAAATATTGATAGAGACTAGGTGGCAGGTGCCATAAGGAGTTTTACATCCTTTCCGTCTAGCTTAAGGTGCTACTTGAAGGTTACAAGGGAATTGCAGGTTCTTTGAAAAGTCACGGGTCTTGAGGAGAGACGTGGTCCAAACAAATATCTTAAAAGGGGTACTAAACGTTGTCAACCTTGGGAAGGCGTGGAGTCCTTTGTGCATATCATTGAATACTAATCATGTGTTTCATTGGTTTATGTATAGCCTAGTCAACCCCCTTTGACAACTGATTTCAATTGGCATGCTAAGTGCAATTGGTGAAGAGGATTTTCTAGAGTATATTCAGGATTCATGCTTAGACATTAGAAGTATTAATTCAGCTCAGTTTTAGCATTTGCTACGACTTGTATATATATATACATATATGTATATATATGTTTATGTAATTTTTTATGCTTGTATAATGGTCATTTGTCAACCATTTGATGAGATAAACACAAGTAAATTATAGAGAATTTGTTCTAGTGCTAGTCAGAGGCATTTCTATCAAAACCACCATCAAAATACAAGCAAAAACTAGACTAGTTCATTACACAAATCATGTATCAGCAGGTTTGAAAAGTTCCACCTTGGCAAATTTTTGATAAGTGGCTTGTGTGGGGTGATGATTACATATGAACATTTGTATTTTTCTAGCCTTTTCAACAAGATTTGAAATCCATTGAAACTTGCCAATATCTTTGGATACATTATTCAACGAGTGCAAAAAACATGGTATCCAAAATATATGTTTGTGCCAACAAGCTTATTGCTTTACAGATAGGGGCAACATCTGTAACAACTTGGACTACATGAGATGCCTCCACCTCCTCAATTGCATCACATAGCTAGTTATGAAGGAACTTTGTATTTTTTCTTTCCATGAATAGTCTACTGCCTTCAAAAAATAAGGGCATTTGCTGCATGTTACCATGATATTAATAAGTGGATGATTTCTAGCATTTGTCCACCCATCCATCACATTGCTGCATCCCTCTACAAACTACACTCTTTTTATTGTTGCAATTTGTTGATCTAGTCGAACTTTCTCTTTATCAATTAGAGTAGTGTGAAATTTTTCATACCTTGGTGGTTTATAACTTGCTGGTCCATTATTGATAGCTTGGACCATCTCCTCATAGAAAGGTGAGTGAGCAACATCAAATGGTATTTGCATAAAAATAAGTGTATGATCATTGCATTAACTGCATCTTGGCCTTGCACATCAAACGATTTCCCAATGGGGTTTGGGCTGCTAATGTGTGGTCTCTTCCAAGAAGCTCCTTGTTGGCGTAACAATTAGCACCTCTGGAGTGCGAGTTGGTACGTGTTGTAACCTTTTCACACATTGCCCCATTGCAAATGGGGACCCCCTAATTTTTTGCTTTGTTGGGGTTTTTTGGCTTGATTTTGGTTAGTTTTCCTGTTGTCTCTCTCTTGTTCTGTCCGTCTTTCCGGGGATGTGCCCGTTTGATGTGAAATTTTGGCTAAGTCTGAGAATTAGGGTTTGCTTTCTTCCGGCCAGTTTGAAGTCAAATGGAGTGAATAAGTTGAAATCTGAGCTTGGCGTTGCAGTCAGTGAGCTTCCAGCAGGTTCCCAACAAAATTTCATTGGATTCTGACAACTTACTATTTTTACAAGTTCGCCTTTAGGAGCTGATTTTAGGGTTTATATGCGAAGTTTTTCAGTGCATGTCTAGAGAGTCTTTCTGGGTTTTCTGAGACCTACGCGATGATATAACATGCAAAATGAAATGATGACTTTCAGAACTCAGGCTTCATAGGCTATTTTTAGGGTTTGCATGTTGGAATTTTCTTCGCATGTCTGGACATTCTTTGTGGGTTTTTCGAAAGCTTCGTAGTGGTGTAACATGCAAACCAGGATCAACACTTTTTCAGGAGACGTCTTCAGAGGCTATTTTTAGGGTTTGCATGCAGGACTTTTCAGCGCATGTCAGGTTATTCCTTATGGGTTTTTCAAGAGCTACACAGTGATGGGACATGCAAGGCAAGATGATCACTTTTCAGAGACTTACTATTTTTGGCAGGATCACTCTGGCAGCCTCCCCCAGCACTTTAGTATCACAAACTGACCGACATGCAACAAAAACGAGGTCAAACAGAGGTCATTTGATCGACATGCAAGTCAAATTAGGGTTTCCAGCTTCGGGACCCAAAATGAGGGGTCAAATGCCAGAATTTTCGAAAACTGATGTAGCCCACTGCGATCAGTATCTTTCAAGCTATCCATTGGTAAAATTTGAAGGCAATCTGAGCACTTACTATTTATAGTAAGGCACTCCAGAAACAGGCTATAAATAGTAAGTCAGCAGCAGGCGCCAGTGTGAATAGGCAGGTCACCCCATGAGGAGCACGCCATTCAAATTTCAAGCTAAACAGAGTTGGAGAAGTCATGAAACTGAGCAGTTACTATAATTAGTAAAACACCTTCAGAAGCATGCTATAAAAAGCAAGTCAGCATGAGATGGCAGTGTGAACAAATCAACTTGATCATGAAGATCCTATGGTGTGAATTCCAAATCAATCCAAGCTTCAGAAGTATGAAAATCAGAGGGCTTACTAAATATAGTAAACAGGGGCGAGCAAGCTGAGAAATGCCTAAGTCTGAAGTTAAATCCTGCTCATACCCCTAAATGCGCCCATGGAGAAGTTTGCAGGAGGATGAAATTTTTTCTAAGTCTGAAGTTAAATCCTGCTCCTACCCCAAAATACGCCCTGTCTTGAAGCTGGAGATGAAATTTTTTCTAAGTCTAAAGTCTGTCTTGCTTGACCCCCAAAATGCATCCTCAGCTTGAGAAGGTGATGGAAATATTCTAAGTGTTTGTAGATTCCTCCTCCTACCCCCAAATGCGCCCTCAACTTGAGAAGGTGATGGAAAAATTCTAAGTGTTTGAAAACTTCCACCTCCTACCCCAAAATGCGCCCTCATCTCCAACATGTGAAGGAAAAATATTCTAAGTGTTTGTAAATTCCTCCTCCTACCCCCAAATGCGCCCTCAACTTGAGAAGGCGATGGAAAAATTCTAAGTGTTTGAAAACTTCCACCTCCTACCCCAAAATGCGCCCATGGTAAAGTGGAGTAAAAGTTGCTAAGTCATGGATAAATCCTCCTCCACCCTCAAAATGCACCCAAGGAGAGAGAGACGGTGAGAAAATTCCTAAGGCAAAAGATAAATCCTCCTTGACCCTTTGAATGCGCCCATGTTAGAAGTAAAGTCAAGGCATAAACTAAGGTGTTGGAAGCTAAATCCACCTTTGCATGTGAAATGCGCCCAAGGATGTTGGAGGTGGTGGCTTTCTAAAAGGAAAATGTGCTAAGACGTGGTTAATTCCACCTTGATATGCTATATGCGCCCATGCTAGAGATGATAGAATATTTATTTTAAATATTTAAATTCCACCTTAGAGAAAATACGCCTAAGTTTGATGGAAGAGATGAAATTTGTTAAGGCATGGATAAAATTGGCAAGGATGAGTCAGAATACTCCAACTTCATGAGTTGGAAAATTTCTTAAGTGTCAAAGCAAGAGAAGAAATGCGCCTAGAGGAGAAGTAAGAATAAAACTTTGGTTTGAAATATTTTTCTAAGGTATAGAATTCAAAAAATTAAATCTACCCCCCCTTCGTCTATAGACCCATGAATTTGATGCTTTCTGAAGGGAATTTTCTTCTGGGTACTGGACATCTTCGACAAGGAGATGATTTTGAGATTCTTCACGCCCTGTCGGAGACTTTAAGATGAAGATTTTTGCTCAGACGCATGGTTGATGAAATTTTCTAGAGGAAATAAATTATTTCTAAGGCAGATGGGTTGGAAAATTGGCTAAGGAAAAGAAGGGGTATCATGTTGGTTGGAAAATTTTCTAAGGCAGAGAGAAATCAAGTAGCACCCTCTAGACACGCCGTCAAATTGGATAAAAGTTTCTAAGGCACAACTTCAAGGTACACAGGAAGCAGAGTACAAGATGGGTGAAATTCCCTAAGACATTGAAATATGAAGCACAGGTGTTATACGCCCAGCCTACAGATGTTGAAAAATCGTGAGGGAAACTGTGCATTTGCTAGAACCATCAAAGGCAGGTATAGTAAGCTTCCCTACCTTTAGCTGCAAATTTTGATTCTGTGCACCCTGATTATTGTTTCTAGGTCTATTTCTCATCTTGAGGTTGCAAAAGTCTACTAGTGTCATGGCAGCATGAAACTCATCACCCAAAGAGTTATATTCCCTCAAATAGTCATCACAATTTTCCTCTTGTTCTTGCTGCTCCTGATTTGCAACAGCTGGTTCCCTCAAGAATTGAGGCATAAGAGGCCTCAGAGTTGTTTTATTTGCTGCCCTAACATTGCTTTGAGCTGTGTCTTTGTTGTCTTGCCTTCCGTTTTGTCCATTTTGTCCATTGGTCCTATTGTTGTTCCCATTATTTCCATTGTTTCCATTGTTCACAAGCTATCTAAGAATTTGTGATAATTCTTCTCTTGCCTTAGCTGCTTCTTCCCTTCCTCTAACCAATTCTTCCTTTAGTTCTTGTTGTCCTCTTGCAAGGTCACTAAGCATGTGTTGAGTACTGCTTTGTTCCATGAGTTCAAATGGACTCAAACCCTTCTTCAATCTGCTGTAAGCAACATCAAATGGGCTGCTATCCGGAATGTTTGAAGATTCTTTGTTCATCACCCAACAGGCTGGCAGGAAAACTTGCTCTGATACCACTATAAAGTGCCTTGCCAAATCTGGTCCAAAAACACTGATTTTCTGCCTTTGGAATTTTGACAAACACTTTGTATGAAATCTTCAATTTGTTGATAATTGATTTAAGATTGCTTTGCCTTTGCTTTGATGAATGCAAAGTTGTTCAAATGCTTGGAAATAACTTCAAAGATATGTATTCAGAGATCTAAAATGAAGATGCAACTCTTTTTGTGTTTTCAAATGCATATAAGTGAATTTCTAAATGCAAATACATGAGGTATGGATGCAAAATGTAACCCTACAGCCAAGAAGTATTTCTACGAACACTTGGCATGCAAACTAGATTCAATACAATGCAACTATATATGAGAGACATTTTATCAAATAGTTGTCATGCAATCAGCCATTGACATTTAGACATACAATTTGTAGTCAAACTCCTTATTTCTCCAAATGATATTGCAATGCTATAAGAGTGTATACAATCTGAAAATGTAATGCAATTTATCTCAGCCAAATGATCTAAAGGATTTCCCAAGACTCTTGGCATACAAAGTAACATATGCAAATCTGATAACACCTCAATGGCAGCCCCTTATATCTGATATAAAGTATTTACAATGACAAATATCATGACTAACAATACTGAGATGATATGACACTAAAATACCCAGCAAATGACAAATTGCATGAACCTGGTTTTTGATGGCAGCTACTACAAACTTATTCGATTCTCCCTTATATTGATGCCAATGACTTCAAACTAGCAGCGCCTGGTATCTTCAATCTTCAACGATGATGCCTGAATTTTATTTGATTTTTGTCCTGCCTCTAGACCAAAAATCGCACTCCTTCCTTAGCTGCCCCTATTTCTGATCTGGGAATGTAAATATTAAATATTGGCCTTTAGAATTGTCATCCACCAGCAATGTAAGTGATCCTCAAGCCGCCTGGAATATGCTGATCCAATCCTTGAAGTAAATCGATGCCAAAACAAGGTGATATGCATAAAATCGTCCCTCCTTTGATGGCTGCAAGTTGACTGTAATCAGAAATCAGAACCTTTCTCTCCAAATCGTACCAATCAAAATTGGCCTTAGGCCATTAATTTTGCCTCCAATGTGAAAGATTGAGATATCTTCCACTCTCCACTAGCTAGGGTTGGTGTTACACAACCGAAACCAGTAATGCAAGAAGGTCTAAGCCCTCAGAATATGCCAAGCTCTCAAGCTCTCCAACAATCAGAAATGAATTCAAGTCCAGGTAATCTCAAATGCCTTCCAAAAGCTCCTTATAAAGAATTCCAAAGTAACTTCAAGAAGCTTCTAGAATAAATTATTATTTTATTCTTTTAAGTGACTTTTTAATATTATTTTATTTTTAGTCACTTTAATATTAAATTAATTAAATATAAGGTTACTTTTTAATATTTATTTTTTAATAACTTTATAAATAATTAATTTAATAAATTCCCCTTATTGCTCCAAATTGGGGACATGACAATGTTGCAAGTTTGTTCTTCATTCTTACAACTGCAATTGTGGTTTTGATATGCAATTTGAAGATAGGCTTTAACTCACACACTGTTCTGTTTTGTGTTGTCTTGCAAAAGACAAATTAAAAGGCTAATAATAACAATGTTTTGTATTTTGTCCGAATGTTCTTATTGATCTTTTTAGGTTCATTGGATGCTTGATATTTGGTTTTTAAAGTTCCTTAATTGCACTCCTTGTACAGCAACCTGTTGGGTTTTAGTCACTCATGGGAGTCTATATGTCTTTTTTTTTGTGCCTCTGGAAATCATAAACATACAGTTTTGGGATATGATTAATGCTTTTGTAGCTTGCTTTTCTGCTAAGTACAAAGATTTTTCTTTTAGTGGTTTGGTTAGGTGACATCTGCAAATTTGTCTTTTACTATTTTTAGACAATTCCACAAAAACTATGCATTACAGATGGATGTTTTGATACTTATGGTAACTCTTGGTATTTTAATATTTATGCATGCTTTCCAATCTGCATATGTTGTTAACTCATACAACAACACCATAGTATATCAAGGCTTAGGTGATTGAGATGTAAGGGAAGTAAAGCTACACCTTTAGATGATGAGGAAACGTGATAAGTTTAAAGGAAGCCAGGATTTGGGGGTAGGAATTGCATGGAACAGCTCATAGAAAACAAAAATGTTAGCTGGAAATGAGAAACGTCATTTGTTTGAATAATAATTGTGCTTAATCTACAATTTTGAATATGTATTTAAGAGAGTCAACTGCGCTCCTTTATTTATATCATGATGGTCAATAATGTAATTACAGGTCAGGTAGATGGTCTACTTTTTTGTTCGACTTTAAAGTAAACATGATTTTGTTTAAATTTGATGCTTGTTTTCAATACGCCTGATAATTATGTAATTTTAATATGGTTACCAATGCCAATAACTTGTCATAGGTGGCACGACATCTTGTTGCAGCTGGACATGATGTTCATTTGGTCACCGCAGCTCCAGATTTTGTGTACACCTCTGAAATAAGTTCACCCAATTTGCACCTTCGCAAGGTAGGTTATACGAGATACAAGACTTATTGCATTTTAGTTGTCATCTTCCTTGTTTCTTGCATTGCTTTCCAAATTTTTTTTTTTTAATCTTGAAGTTGTTATTCTGTCTTTCCCAACTCTTCTAACTTTTCCTTGATAACAGTTCTAGAAAATGTTTAGAAAATAAAAGAAACAATGTTATGGATGGGTGTCTTTTCAACTTGCAAATCAAAGTAACAATAATGGTCACAGGAATAGCATGGATGCAAACCTATTGAAGCTTTAATGGAATGCAACTGTCATTCTTGAATTCAATAGTGCTATGCTAAACATATACTTATAGATGAATGTTATATGGTAAACTTTCCTGAGGTTCCTTCTTCAAATAGTCATGTAGTCAATGCCATGTAGTCCTCAAAATCATTGCCTTCTAACCAAGCAAGTGCAGGCACACCTTGTACATTATTCTGCCCTTTTACCACATGAGATAACGGAAAAACTGTTTACATGTTAGAGCTCTTTTTTAAGTCAGGTTATCTCTTGATCAATCAGGCCTATAGAAATTTAGTAAATATTCCCTAAACCAGTGGTAAATGGAGGATCATATATCAATCATCAAGGCGCTAGCATAAGGTTTTGTTTGCTTTCAATCTGTAGCAATTGCACTAGGTTCTTCTAGTGCACTTGATTTAATCAATTCATACCATATCATGTCAAAGAATAATTGTACAACATATGATTTAATCCATGTCTAGCATTATCATTCATAAGTAAGCTTATATGTATAACACTCATCAAGTTATACAATTGGACATCACAGTTTTATAAATTTTTTACAACCAATAATATAACCAATGGATTTTGTACTAAGACAAATGACATACCTACCATGCACAATTATTTCAAAATCCACCTGTTCACAAGTACGTATCACATCTGCATGTTTATGTATAAATTTCCTGAGAACATACACTGTACACAGACATGAAAATAATGGTATTTTTCGAGTGTTAAGAGAGATACAGCCACAATCTGGCTGTAATCATTTAATACTGTAATTTAGTAACCAAAAATGCAAGCTGCCATGCATCAATGCATTTTATTTGTTCTGAAATACACCCTAAAAGAGAATCGTAGGACTCAAATTGGATCTTGGGGAAGTGAAAACATTGTTATGTACCCAAACAAAAACATAAGCACGTTGTTGGATCATAAATGTAGAATGCATAATAGGAAAACACGGTAGATTTTTGCATTAAAAAAATTAACCATTGAAATCAACTGTATATATTTGCTAGAAAATAGTAATACAAACAGAAAACCTTGTATAAAAACAGGAGTCAAATGTTGTCTGCAATAAATTTTTGATGCAAGTACTCTTCCTCATCGTGCATTATAAAGATGCAAAATGAATCATTTTTTTTCCAGAAGTACCCACGATTCATGATTAGTGCACTTCTCCTATAAAAAGTCATGCTATGCAACTTGGAGAAAGAACTATAAATTTCAATCTTGTGGCTTTGTAAGGCATATGCCTCAATTTCTATATTAGTGTGATAGTTCTTTCATATACATTTCTAGGAAATCCTCTCTGTGATGCGTCTCCTATTCAGTATAATCCTTGAACCCAATGTTCCTAATGGGTCAGAGGTTTGGAGCTGTAGTTTAGGGGTATTTCTGGAGGTGCGTTGACAGGGAACAAACTGTTACACTGCAGTGTATGTTCTATGGTAAAAGGACTGTTCCTGAGTGCATTGTTCAAGCTGAATTTATTGCCAAACTTCATCTCGAGAATGTTTTCAGTTCAATTTTCTATCTTCATAGATGTAGGTCCTTGGGTGATTTAGCCCTAGTTTAGGAGGGTAGTCATATTTAGCTCTTTGTTCTTTGAAGTAGGTTGCCTGCTTGGGTCTCCTTATATGATTGTGTTGTTGGTTTGGTGGCATCAAATTACTTCTTCAGTATGTGGACATCTTAATTTACAGGCTTTCTCATTTTACATACTCATTAGACACTCCTCATCTTTTTCTTATTATGGTGGAGCTGAATAAAATTGTCAAAGAGGAAATATATATAAAACATATCAAGTCTGTTTGATCTCTCTTATAGTGTCTCAATCCCATATAGGTTTCTATGCAAAGGGTTTCTTGTGAATTTTTGATGGCATCATCATCTATTTTTGTTATCTTTGGCATCATATGTCACATGGCCTTAAGATAGTAATGCCCTTAATAAAGAAAGTTAAAACCCATCAAAATCCCAACCAACATTTCTTTTTGCACGCATGTATCAAGGAAGAGGTTGTGCAACAAAGAGCAACCCTTGTATTGGCCAATATAGGGTAATAGTTGCAAGAACTAATGAGTAGAAGGATGAAAAGATGAGATGACAACGTGTCACAATGAATGTAGTGGAGTGAAAAGACTAACTAATAGGAAGGGACTATGGATGGCACACATCCCTATGTGACTCATGGAGGAAGGTGAAAGATCCCCAACCCAAATCTGATATGATTTTCTGAGTTTTGTCTTTTCAAAGTTTTTGACCAGAGAATAGGAAGGTTTTTGTTTTTGTTTTGTTTTTGCATTGTTCTGATTTTTTTGTGTGTTTTTGTTGAATGCTGATTTATGCAACAATATTGCAAACTAGAAGGAAGGAAATTGCTGCTAAAACTTAAATAAATCATACAATTTAAATAGAGAGCAAAAATGATGAATTTATTGGCTCAAATGTTATTGTACATACCACAAATCTGCATATAACAATCTGATATAACTTGAACAGCAAAGACAAACACTTTTCAGCTTCTTCCCAGCTTCACAAATCTGCCCCAAGGTCTGATATGAATTTCTAGCTAATTGAATATGCAAATCAGATCCAATAATTGGTATGAAATAGGGTTTGAAGCCTATGATCTTGAAATGATGCAGCAATCTGAGGTATGGTATAAAATAAGTTGCCAAGGCCTTGAGAAGGCCTATACTACTTATGGTTGTCCCTGATCTGTTGCAATATGCTGATATAATACTGCTGCAAACTCAGATCTGAGAAATATATATTTGAAACTCATCCAATAAAGCCCAAATGAAGACCCAAGGTAGGCCCTCCCCAAAGGTGAACTAGGTTCTTATCCAATTCACGATAGCTTTTGAGAGTTTTCGTTCTCAGAAGGTTGAAACAATGCTGAAACCCTTCTCCAGAGCTCAACCTACAAATTGCTTTTGTCAAAATGAGAATAGAATGCCCAAAAATGATCCCAACATATTGCTTTATAACCTCCCATGAGATTTTTATAAAAATCAATAAAATAATCCTCTTGAGGGTCTTTCCTCATCCAAAGAAAATGGCCACTTTTTAAAAACAACTTGAGTTGCTAAGATGGGGGCACTTTTCACTATTCACCTTATGATTTTTAGTTACTATTCACCTTTTACTATTCCATTAGAGTAAACCTTAAATATTTTCACTTTAGCCCTGGATTCATCAACTAAATTCCAAACTGAAAGGCTCATAAGGCTCCCAGCTAACTCCACAGCCTTCGGTTGGGTCCCCTAACTATTCTACTGACCTACGAGAATCCTAATAGTAGGCCAATCTCCACTACGGACTGAGCTGTCTAAGAAAGGGACATTACAGTCCTCCCTTATCGGGATTGCTTTCCCCTAAGCAACTGCAAAGCTAGATGCTTAAGTATCATCCCTCCTTCCTATGTGGCATCCTCCAATGACAAGTCTCTTCAACAAACCAAATACTCTTTGATCACTCTGCTCCTCAACCTCCTCTCCCTCATGTCCAAAATCTCTACAGGAATCAAAACCAATTGGCCCTCTTCATCCAATGGAGGCAACTCAGGTGAAGAGACAACATACTGTCCAAGAGCCTTTTTTAGGCAAGATACATGAAAGACATTGTGTATCTTACCTTTAGAAGGCAACTCAAGCTCATAGGCTACCTCTCCAATCCTCCTCAATACTCTATATGGACCATAAAACTGAGGCTTGAGTTTTTCTACACCGCTCTTCTTAAGTGTACTTTGTCTATAAGGCTGTAGGCGCAATAAAACCATGTCTCCAACCTCAAATGTCCTCTCAATCCGATGTCGATCTGCATACATCTTCTGCTGATTTTGGGCATGCCAAATATTATCCTTAAGCGCCTTAACGATATCCTGTCCATCCTGTAACCAATCCCGAGCTCTAGGCGCTCTACTATCACCCAATGCTAAGTCCACAAAAGATAAGGCATCATAACCATACAATGCTCAAAAGGTAGTCATACCAATAGACATGTGGTAAGTACTATTATAACAATGCTTAGCCATATACAACCTTATCACCCATGCCTTGTGCTGACCCGAAACATAGTTACACAGATAACCCTCAAGCAAACACCAAACAACCTGCTGCTCCACTCCGATTAAAATACCCAAACACCACAAACCGTGAAACAACATATTGAAATCCATGTGAAATAATGTACCAAGCAAATCAATAACTGGTTCCCCAATCAAAATATAGAATCTGTTGTATGAGATGTAGAACATCAAGACAATGTGAAAATGAACTCCCACATGCCAAGAAACCAACACAAATGGTCACCAAACCTTGCTGTCATAACTCGGACCAACAACATACGTGTTGTCATCTAACCAAAGCAAATCAAAATTACCCATCTCATATCTTATGTCCCTTCAATATACTTCATGCCACACACTTCCAAGCGATTCAAAATTTGATGTAGACCATGCTAAATCTGGAAGTGCAATGGAAACCCAAGTAGGATAGCCACTAATCCGTGAAGTACCAAATAAAATGAAGTCACCTACCAACGCTTATATCGCTGCCATATCATAAGATATTGGTGACATAACCAAAAAGGAGCTATGGATGCCATCAACACCCATCAAAGACAACCCTTGAGTGGCTGATCCACTATGAGTGACATCAAAAGAATCTTCATCAGAATTGTGAAAATGATCAACAACTGAATTTTCTGAATTGGTAAACCTTTTCTCATCATCATCTATGGAGTGGTGAATGTCATGAATTTGTTGAAGATGAAGTTTAGCTTGTTGAGCCAACATCTTAGCTCGCTTTGCCTTTTCTAACCATCTTTCATTCAACTTTTGGGACTGCTCTATAATAGCTGCTCCAAAGTGTCTAAAATCAGTCTTATAATAAGATGCATCATATAAATTACCATGACCAATGCATGCATCTTGTGTACCAACACTTATTGGCTCTTCTTCACAAGTTTTTCCATGTGTAAGGGTTGCAATCTCATAAAAATGAGAAAGAAGAATATCACTATCCCAAATTAGACCTTTGGGATCCCCTTCTATGCATGCCCTGTAGTCATCAAAGAACACCGAGTCATGATTCATCTCATGCTTTTCCCAAGTGATTAGAGATGGAAGTGGCTCAAAGAAATCTTCATCTTGGATGCTATGATATTCAAAATCAGACTGCTTGCATTCTAAACTTGTAATTTCATTCTCAAGTGGGAATAGATAGTGGTTGTCTCCATACTAAAAATCAGAATCTTTGTCTAGCTCCATTGAAGAAATTTCATGATCCTCAACACAAATTGAATGTTCCTCATCAATTTGTTCAATTTCTACACTTCTTGCATTAACATTTTTCTTTATAAAAGTAGCTGTTATAAGTGACTGATTTTCTGAATTATGCAATGAATTAGACATACACAAAAGAAGACAAAGTTCAACTATCTCTTTGTCCTTATCCTTTACCAATTTGACCGCCATGTCCTTGCCTCTAAGCAACTGCAAGTAATCCTCTTTCATCAACTCCAAAGCCTCCTTGAAAGAGTGCGAATGTGAATGAGAGATACCATGTCCCATTCCTTTTTGTCTTTCCTCTCGTTGGGCTCTCCAAATGAAGCCTTCTATGTGTTTGTGGGTGCTATCCATTCTTGACAATGCTTGAACAATTTTATCACCCCCTCACCACCAATTGATTATGCAAGTCTTCCAAAACCAAAGGCTTTTGTTCCAACTGTCCTTGGCTGCCAAAGACTGATTTTTCATCATGTGTAGGGGAAGTAGAATCAATTATCATTCTAGAAGAAGCATTAAGATCACCCAAAGAATCCATACAATTCCTGTCCATATCACTAGCATGTTCCATGCTTTTGTAATCTTCAAGGTTAGAGTGCACTTGCATACACTTTGCAACCCCAATTCGTAGCATTTCATGTCTTGAAGCTGTCTTGAACATATTCAATCAAAGTATCATCATCATAAGTTGATATATTTTCCATTACTAACCAAACCCAAGATATAGTATGCAAAACAAACCAAACATTATCAAAATGCAAGTTCTTCTTAGTAGACAGCCTCTTAGTCTCCATAATCAGCTCTTTAAGACCAAATGCTTCATATGATCTTAACAATTGTTCTTTCATTTTAGGTGATGCATGACTAGCCAAATTGAAGTGAAATATGTTCCATTCCACACAAATGGATATATCACTTGTGGCGGGTCCATCAAGTGTGTAACTATTATCATCATTGTTTTGAGCCTTCAAGGAGCTCTCTAAAAGAGGACAATCATAAACTCCAGGATGCAAACTAGACCAAATTGAATATCCTAAATCATTCCTCCTTTCTTCTTCACACAACTCAACATGCTCTTCTTGTGGACTTATCTCATGAAGCTCTTCCCTTGTATGCTCATCATCTACACATTCTTCCCTTGGAAGAAATGAGGACCTAATGTATGACTCTCTTTTTCTTCTTGCGTTATCAAGCTGATTGCATTTTTCCTTGACCTCTTGCAAGTGTTGTCTTGCTTGGGTAGCAAGCATCTTGTCTTTTTTGGCTCTTAGTGACCACCCATCACACTACCCTTGTGTCCTTTTAACATCTTTCACAGTATGGTGAACAAAATCAAGACTTTTGTGGCTTGAATCTACCATATATTTCTCATGTGTAACACTCTCAACTTTAGTACCAACATAAGACTCGATAACATTATTACCGTCATGTGAAATGGAAGCTACCTCATGATTATAACTGTAGTTTCCAAAGTCAGAATAGGTGTCATACCTAGGTATCATGTTTACAACATCTCCAATGGGCTGATCCATGACTGCAATCTCTTCCACTTTGTTATCATGTTGACTCAATGGTGTTATATGAATCTCCACTTGATCCAAAGTTATTTCTTCTTTAGGACTCCCACCTGATGACTGATTTTCGCATTCATTGTGATCACTTGTAGGTTGCAAACTAGAAACAAGTGATTCTTCTACCATTCCTTGTTCTTGCACATTAGGCTCTTCACTTTTCCCAATGGTTTCTCTCCTATCTTTTGATATTTCTTTCCTTTTTCGCTACTGATATGGACTTGAAAACATCAAGTCATCTTCATCCTCATCTGGTATACCCAAGAATTGTGTGAAAGAAAGCATGTCTTGTATCTTTTGAGGAAGAGAGCGATACTTGTCATAGCTGGCCATAATTGTTTTATTTGTTGGTGAAACATGAGGACTCTTCCTTGTTCTAATAGATGGAGATGATCCAATAGAGTGCCCAAATTTCTTTTAAATTGTATCATTCAATCGCTGCAATTGACGGTTGATCTTATGTTGTGATTGTTCTAACTCTTTCCACACCTGTGTATCCTTAAGCAACTTTTCCATGATGACTTGTCATGCTGCCCAACTGAAAACTAAACCAAACGGAAGTACACACAACTTGGAATGCACCCAATAGGCTGGAAAGATCCAAGCTCTGATACCACTGAAAGATCCCCAACCCAAATCTGATCTGATTTTCTGAGTTTTGTCTTTTCAAAGTCTTTGACCAGCGAATAGGAAGGTTTTTGTTTTTGTTTTGTTTTTGCATTTTTCTGATTTTTTTGTGTGTTTTTGCTGAATGTTGATTTATGCAACAATATTGCACACTAGAAGGAAGGAAATTGCGGCTAAAACTTAAATAAATCATACAATTTAAATAGAGAGCAAAAATGATGAATTTATTGGCTCAAATGTTATTGTACATACCACAAATCTGCATTTAACAATCTAATATAACTTGAACAACAAAGACAAGCCCTTTTCAGCTTCTTCCTAGCTTCACAAATCTGCCCCAGGGTTTGATATGAATTTTCAACTAATTGAATATGCAAATTAGATCCAATAATTGGTATGAAACCCTTCGTAGCACCTAGGGTTTGAAGCCAGTGATCTTGAAATGATGCAACAAGTTGAGATATGGTATAAAATAAGTTGCCAAGGCCTTGAGAAGGCCTATATTGCTTATGGCTGCCCCCGATCTGTTGCAATATGCTGATATAATACTGCTGCAAACTCAGATCTGAGAAATATATACCTGAAACTCATCCAATAAAGCCCAAATGAAGACCCAAGGTAGGCCCTCCCCAAAGGTGAATTGGGTTCTCGTCCAATTCACGATAGCTTTTGAGAGTTTTCGTTCCCAGAAGGCTGAAACAATGCTGAAACCCTTCTGTAGAGCTCAACCTACAAATTGCTTTTATCAAAATGAGAATAGAATGCCCAAAATGAACCCAACATATTGCTTTATAACCTCCCATGAGATTTTTATAAAAATCAATAAAATAATCCTCTTGAGGGTCTTTCCTCATCCAAAGAAAATGGCCACTTTTAAAAACAACTTGAGTTGCTAGGATGGGGGCACTTTTCACTATTCACCTTATGATTTTCAGTTACTATTCACCTTTTATTATTCCTTTAGAGAAAACCTTAATATTTTCATTTTAGCCCTGGATTCATCATCTGAATTCCAAACTAAAAGGCTCATAAGGCTCCTAGTTAACTCCACAACCCTTGGTTGGGTCCCCTAACCATTCTACTGACCTACGGGAACCCTAATAGTAGGCCAACCTCCGCTACGGACTGAGCTGTCTAAGGAAGGGACATTACAGAAGGATGGCTTGCTAAGACACTTGGGTGACACAATTCACTTAGGCCAAGAGTGGTTTAAGTATAGACACTAGATCAAGGGGTCCTAGTGGTCTAAAGGGGGTTTAGACAAGACCTGCTTTATAAAGTTACTTTAAGTTGTGTTCCTAGGTAGGTGTTCCCTCCCAAGGGTTGGGAATCTCATTGACTAGTTAAATCTCCATAGTAATGAGACTTGGACTCGGTGTAGATTCGGTGAGGGTGACTCAACTTGGGACTCAGGACTTAGCATAGACTCGTCAAAATGAAAAAAACCTTGAAATTTAGAGATTTTTAAGGTTTTAAAACTTGTTTCATGCACCCTTTATTAAATAAACCTTAAAAACATAATAACATCATTAAATAGAAGCAAATTTGATCACATACACAAGTATACATCTATCACATAAGTATAAATGCAAATTGTAGCTGAGCTGCTGAAGGAAATAACACACTTAGATATATAAATATAGTCAAATGTATACAAAACTCATGGAATATGAATTCCATGACATCAAATGTTCCATACAAATATGAAATATGAAAACAATTACTACAAGTCTATGGCATAGAGGAGCCAGCATCCTTCCTACGAAGGCATCTAAGGGTCTTGGATGATGTAGGAGCTGTAGCCATTGTCTCTGCCCGTGTCTCCATGCCACTTTCACCAACACTAGTTGTGTCTGCTCCTGCTCTAGCTACCTCCTCTGCCATGGCTACAACCTTAGCCTCTCTATTTGCTTGGTCCACCCAATCAAGGTCCTTCTCACTAAAGACTGGAGCTGTAGGCTCAGTGATCCACCCAAACTTTGGATCAACCTCCTCTAGCTTGATTGGGGTGGAGTCATGGTAAAAAATCTGCCTGTGTCTGAGATGAAGGTTGTAATGAACATATAATAGATCATTCAACCTCTCCATAGACAGTCGATTGCGCTTCTTGGAGTGTGTGTGCTCAAACATACTCCAATTGCGCTCACAACTAGAGGAACTACATGGCTGGCTTAATACATGAATGGAAATATTCTGAAGATTTGGTGTTTTAGCACCAAACATATGCTACCATCTATCTGAGATGAGAAAAAGAAACTTTAAGTTTCAAGTTTCAAGTCCAACATTTAATAATAAATTATAATATAAAAAGAGGAAAATTATGCCCTTAAATATATTTTTACCTGGCTGTAATGTCATCCTACTATCTTTGCATAATTGACATGCAAAGAGTTCTCATTGTGCTGTAGTAAAGGCGTCTATCTCGTGGACTATATCTGTAGTAATAGCAGGCATCATCCGCTCTATCACCGAGTGGAGCCCACTAAGAACCTCATTATTTGAGTGGAAATCATGGTGGAATTGGAAGGCCGGATTTAGGAATTATGCGGCTGCGTGGAGGGGCCTATGAAGTTGGTGGTGTCATCTCCTATCAATGATCTCCCAAATGGGATGATAGTTATCCTCAACTCCCCCATTGACGGATCTAATGGCCTCTTTGGTCCTATGCATGCCCTCATATATGTAGCCCATTGTGGGCTTCTCCCCATCAACAACTCGTAGGAGAACAAGTAAGGGCTTGATGAACTGCAAACATTGTGAAACATTAACTTAAGTAAGTGTGAACGAAAATAAACAAATAAAAGTAAAATATTAATGAAAATTAAAACATAATGTAGAATTAAATTTTACCTTCACAATCTCCTCCGCTAGTGCCCGAAACCCTGGCTCATCAAAAATGCAATTTGTCACATCAATCCTTGCAGTGGTTGTAGCAAAGGATGAGGATGTCCACTCCTCAGCAACAAACATACGCCTCAAATCTGCCTTTGACCGAATCAAAGATTGTAATGTGATAAAATTAGTGGCAAATCTACTGATGCCATGTAATGTCCCCTTCAAGCTAGACATCAATTTGTAGTTGGATTAGCCTATTAGTGGACCCTCGTAGGCTAGTGGGATTGGATAGAGGGTCTTTCGAGGTAGGCATTTGGTTAGTTGTTGGCATCTCTCTTCTTTAGAGTTCAGTTGGTTCAGGTTTTAGCCATCGTTTGACTCAATTTCACACACTTACTATTTATAGTAAGTCATTCAGCTAGCGTTTCTATTTATAGCAGGGCACCTGAACATGTGTTGGTAGTGTCGATCCTGGAGTTCAGTTGGTTTGGAGAAATAAGGTGTATTGCCTAAGTTTTAATGTTAAATTATTATTAAAGGTGACTTTAATAATAACAAATATCATAAGCTTATAAAATAACGTTATATTTGCACTTTATGTCTTAAGGGTCATGGATACATTAAAAGGGGGCCATTTTATAATTAATGACTTGGGCGCCAAATTCAAGACATTATTTTATTATTACCAAAGTGCAATTAAATATTATTTTAAATGATTCAAAAAAGCAAAAGGTAGGGATCGAACTTTTGAAGAGAAGTATATAAGGCTGCCAAGAAAGAAATTGAACTATTCTATTGAGCATTGATTTTTGTCTTCTATGATTTTCTTTGGCATTGGAGAAGAGAAACCAAGGGTTTCTGCAATTCCAGGGCTTCTAAACATTGGAGAACGTTCATTCTTCATTGTTCGTGCTTTCTGAGGTTGTGCAACATCAGCTGAAGTTAGCCTGTGAGAGTTGGTTTCATTCAGAGACCAATATTATGCAAATATCGTGAAGGATTCATCAAGTTTTTGAGCAGATTTCACTTCATAAAGGCTGTGTTATTTAATGTTGGGCACTCATCCCAAGGCCGTACCACTGTGTTATTTAATGAGATTGTCATGTCCTCAAAACATGACCATAAGATAACAAGAGGAAAGCTTAAAAATATTAATCAATCGATATTATTATAATTATAATTGTCTAAGACAATATTATAATTATAATTATTATATATATGGGTACTAACAATTTAAATATTATAATCACTATAATATAATAAATATTATAAATATATATAATTGATATAAACAATAAAATCACTTTATTGACATAATACTAAGTTGGGAAGCATATAACATCTAGTGGTATTATAATTATCAAATATAAATAATATTATAATTCCTATTAATAGTGCCTAAGATAATAATCGATTATTATAAGGTTAAAAACTCGAAAGAAGGCTGACACACTAGGGAGCATTGAACTTAATAAAGATAGTTGATTATTTAAGTTTAAACAAATTTGAAGATGATGTCTCCCTGAAAGGAATTCACCTCCCTCCCAAAAGTCAGACCTCTTCTACATGGAGGCGTGAGGGGTATTAAATGGAATGATGATGCATGAAGAAAGGCATGGAAGCTAGAACGAAAGAATTCTTACTCTCAAACGGGAAGATTATTTGAAGTCTTCGACCCTATTCAAAGCTTGCATGGCATTTGAAACCTGCCACAATTCTTTTTAGAAAGTGGAAACTTACTCAAGGAGTTGATGGTGATGTGGATGTCATAAGATGTCAAAGAAGCCGCTGTTTATGCTTTGGGAACTTTGACTCATCCTTAGGACTGCCGCACACTCACCAAGGCTCCGTTGCAATATCTTTTCTCTTCAAGACAAGGGAATTCTCAAGAACAGCAAACCGGTGTTCGAGGGAGTCGATCAACCACTAATTCAGTGGTATGTTAAAATAGCCCAACTTAAACTACTATCAAGGAATCGGTACAAGGAGTACTCAGAACATAGTGGGCCCTGAAATTGGCATCGATTAGAATTACATATCCTTCTTAAAGATTTAATGTGCTCCTAGGGAGCCTCTAACCATTTGTATACAAGCTGGGTAGACAATTAGCCAATATCAAATACAACACCTTACTTACGTTGCATGCGCACAAGGTTAAACTCGGAAAGAACACTCAGTTAGAGACCTCAACCAATTACACCCTCATCACCTCAGTCTATGGAGATAAAAGCTGAGATAGCAACCCTACCACATTCTCTATCTCCCAGTCTAGAGGCTGTTACCCCATTCATACTTCATTACAGAATTGTGATCAAGCAGTAGCATTCTTACATGATCATACCCTCAAACTAATATTAATCATCAAAGTTAACCAAAGGAGCAACATTTTTTATATATCTCTCAAGCTTATTGTTTATTGGCAAATTGGATATCATTATCCATAGGTATAAAGGAAAACTTCAAGACCAACCGGATAGGGGACATTACACAACCTATGAAGAAAAAGTAAACAATTAAAGTTATACATTATAAAAAAAATAAAAAAATAATAAATGAAACTTAAAAAACTAAAATATGAAAATTTATTAAACTTGTGATAAAATTTTGATTGCGAGGGGCTGCAGATGTTGGAAGTATTGGCCATGGAAATACCACCAAGTATGAGCATCGTTTAAGAACCTATCACAAAGAGCCTCAATATCTTGACCATTTGAGTGCACAAAATCAATGAACTCACTCGTGACTATACCTCGCAATTCAGGATTAGGGAAGAGTCTCATGAATGCTCCCTTGTACTCTTCAGCCACTTCAAAATCTCTATATGGGGGAAGCCTTCTTGGCATAGAAAGAATCTGACTACTGTAGTATTTTCGAGTGTAATGTCCCCTTTTTAGCCCTATGCTTTTCAATTGTCCATAGCCCTTTTCCAGAGTCCCATGTGCTATTCGGAGGCATTTTTAGGGTTTCCTATTTTCTAGGAGTTATATTTCTGAGTTTTTAGGGGATGGTTGCAAGAGTTTTCCAGTATGTTTTCTTGGGTCTTTCTGGGTTTTCTGAGAGCTTCAGTGGGTTGTCACATGCATTTTCATCAGTGACTATTTATGGACTTACTATTTTTAGTAAGTTACGATGGGTACTCAGAATGTGCTCAAATGGTGTTTGGAATCATTTACTATTTTTAGTAGTATGCTATATAGTAAGTGCTATTTCTGGTAGTGTGGTTTGGTTGCAGTTCATCACTCAATTACTATTTCTGGCTGTGTGACAGTGCAATATTGGCAAAGGCTTCTCCAGCTTTCATGGAGTTTAGAAAAGGAAAGTTTAATGACTTAATTTATGTTATTTTCTAATGTTGCTTTTTGGCCCCCATGGCTAGGCTTTATAACTTAAGCTGTTTTAAAAAGTGGGCCTCATATTTGGACGCCAATATTTGGATTATTGCATTTTTTAAAGGTTTATTTGTGCAAGTCAAGATGGAAGTTTGAAAAGTCGTCTTTTATTAATATTTTATATTACTCCTCATGTGGGCGTCTTGTTGACGGGTGTTTTATGACTGCACCAACACAAAATAAAGTTTCCCAACAGCTACTCTATCCTCTCTTGAACAAAGTTTCCTGCATGCTAAGATTGCTAGAAAGATCATGCACTCAACTCCAAGGTTCCTTCATGCAGTGGAATAGGTTCAGTTGGCTTGATGTGATTTGCTGGTATCTCAAGGGGGACTTAACGTAATTGTTCAGCTAAAGATCAAAGGGAAAGGGATTTCGTGATTCAAAGGATTTGTCAATTGAGCACAGGTTTCCTAAACTAACCGGAAAGTACTGAATTTAAATGGTTGCAGGGATTAGAAGAGCTATGTTCTATTCTATGCTCTGGATGTGGAATCAATTCTTACAAACTTCAACCAAGCTCTGCTTTGCCTTGCCTCAGACAACTTCCACAGAACTGGTGCAATCTTCAAGGGAGTAACTAAAAGTATTCCAATCACAATTCAATATGAGGACACCATCACAACGACGCATGTCAACACATAAACCATAATCGAAGTTAAGTCCGCAATGTTCTAGTTGACCACGCAAGGCGAACACACCATCAGTGAGCCCGCTAGTGGTATGGATAAGCGAAGCTTGCTCAAATTAAACACCACATTCCACAACTACCATCTATTTGCATGAATGAAATCTACTTTACTCTAAGCTACTTTAAGATTCAATTGCGAATTAGAAGGATAAAGAAGCCTCGCTAACTACTCACAACAAAAGATGAAGTCACCATCAATGAACACTCTTTTTATTATGAGAGTGTTCACAACAACTTTTTACAAAGCATTCAATGAGAAAGCTTTCCTTCCTCTTCAATCTATGCTATCAATCTATGCTATTGCTAAGCTGTCTCCCTATTCTAATATCTAATCTAATGATTTACAAATGAGGGGGGGATGCCCCTTTTATAGATAGCCAAATCCAGTGGATGACTCAGATCAATTTACAATGGAGGGCTCAGATTGAGCCACACATGCCCTAATCAAGATTCTACCCTAATAACCGCCAGAAAGTGGAGTGGGGCAATAAATGAGCATAGGATGCCCACTCTCTTCCTTTGACCACTATGAGCAATTAATGCGTTCACACTATTCTTCTCCTTGACTGCAAACTCTATCAATCTGACCAATATAGCTTCAACCGGCACGACAGGCACGTTCTTAACCTTAAACTCCAAGACTGCAACTTCTTTCTCCTGCTTGATGATGATTTTCTTCTTAGTTGTCATTCTTTAATTCTGAGGTGCTCGAGGATGATTTTAGTCTTGAGAATGTCCATAACGCTTGGGCCTTCATCTTTTTCCTCCATCCTGATTTTGAAGGATTTTTCAGTCTTGGACTCAATCATTTCTTCCTTGTCATCCACCTCCCTGGGTTGGGTGCATATTTAGTCTTTGAGGAGAAATTCCAACACTTAGCCATTTCTTCTAGCATCCTCCTTCATGATTTGGGTGCAACTGAGATCTCATGGAGGAGCTCGAAACACATAACTTTATCTCCTTTCAAGGTTGTAATATCATCTTGGATTACTTGCTTCATCACTTCAAGTCATCATGCTTTGGTCCCGGTGTTCATCTTGCAAAACAAATAAAGAAGAGAGCATCAAAACACTTTACAATAGAAATTCACTTCACTTACCTAATCCCCATGTTTTGATCTCCAAGGTCTGAGTGATCTCTGGATCTGATAGGGCTCATCATTTTCTCCAGCAAACCGTTGCCTTCTTTATAACTTTTATCGTGGGCGCATTTAACATCTGTGTGATAGGGCGTATACCATCTTGATGTTTTCATCTTCTTCACCAATCTTATCTTCCCTAGGAGCTTGATGTTTGAGTTTCACTTCATCTGGAGGGAGTCTTCTTTTATTTTCATGACTTAGACAAAACCCATCTTGAGCTTTGAGTTTAATGCCCTAGAAAATTTTTCAAATCTCCTCCTTGGGCTCATTTAGGAGGTCACACTTCACATTTCATGCCTTAGGAAAATTTCAACCTCCTCTTCTTAGGGCACATTTGGAGACTTGAGCCTTCATTTTCATCCCTTAAATTTTTTTATCTCATCTCACTCACCTTGAGCCTGGAGTTTAATGTCTTAGAAAATATTCCATGTCTTCATACTACCTTGGGCGCATCTTGATGGGTCACTTGCCATTTCCTATGACTTAGACAATTTTTTTTTTTTCTCACCCCTTCACTTTGTCCTGGGCGCAAATGAGAGGGTCTTCTTCCATTTTTCTCCCTTAGACAAATTTTCATCTACCTTGTTCACCTAGGGTGCATTTGGAGGGGTGTGAGGCAACTTTTTTGTGCCTTAGAATAAAATCTTCATCTCACTCCTTGATGGGCGCATTTAGGGTCCTCTCATGCCGTTTTCAAACACTTAGAAAATATTTTCAAACAACTTCTCTATGAGGGCACATTTGCTAGGTAGCACTTCCATTCCAAACACTTAGAAAAATTTCTAAGTCATTACGCCTTGATGGGCGCATTTCACCCCTTTAGCTTCCATTTTTTTGTTACTTAGAAATTTTTCAAGCTCTCAGACCACCTTGGGCGCATTTCAAGGGGTCTCCTGCCAATTTTGATTGCCTTTGACACTTTTCTCATCTCTCCTTCTTAGGTGGGCACATTTTGAAGGGTGAGCTTCCATTTCTCAATCACTTAGAATTCTCTTTACTCCTTTCCACAAGCTAGGCACATTTTGAGGGTCGTGATGACAAGTTCAATGCCTTAGAAACTTTTTAGCTTCCTCCTTTGCTGGCAAGGGCACATTTGGAGGGGTCTCCTTCCATTTTCCAAGACTTAGAAATTTTTTACTCATCCTCTTTGCTTGAGGGTGCATTGGAGGTGTGGTCAGGAAATTTTCCTCACTTAGAAAATTTTTCATCACCTTGCCTCATGATGGGCGCATTTGAGGGGGTCTACTGCTAGTTTCATGACTTAGAAACTTTTCTCCAGCCTCCTCCATCAAGGGTGCATATGAGGGGTCCTCAGGAAATTTCTATGCTTTAGAAAGTTTTTTGGCCTCCATGATGCCTAGGGCGCATATAACAGGTGATGCTTCTATTTTTGATGACTTGATCATGTCTGAACACTTAGTCAATTTTGTAACTGGTTCGCCCTAGCTTTCTATTTTTTAGTAAATCCCCTGATTTTTTAACTTTTGCAACTCTGTTTATCTTGAAATTTGCTTGATGTGATCCTCATGGGTTAGCTAACCTGTTCACACTTGTATTTTGCATGCATCGTCTATTTTTGGCCCTGTTCTGGAGGTGATTGCGCTCAAATTTTACTAGTGGACAGCTTGAAGGATACTAATCACGATGGGATACATCAGTTTTCGGAGATTTTGGTGTTTTACCCCTCATTTTGAGTCCTGAAGCTGGAAACCCTAATTTGACTTGCATGTGCCTCAAATGACCTCCGTTTGACTCCGTTTTTATTGCGTGTTGCTCTGTTTGTGAAACTGAAGTGCTAGGGAGCTGCTGGAGTGAACCTGCTAAAAATATTAAGTGTTTGAAAAAGTGATCAACTGACTACCGGATATGTTTGCATGTCATACTGCCCGAGAGATCTCAAAAAACCCAGAAAAACCCATAAAATTGGTCTACATGCGAGCACTTGTTAAAAATAATAAGTTCCTGAAAAATGATCAGCTTGTCTTGCATGTCACGTCGTTGCAAATTTCTCGAAAAACCCATAAAGAATATCTTGACATGCATAAAAAATCAGACATGTAAACCCTAAAAATAGCTCTCGAAGTCAGGATTGCTGAAAGTCATCATCTCGACTTGCATGTTATACCATTGCGAAGGTCTCGAAAAACTCATAAAGAATATTCTGACATGCATCAAAAAATCACACATGCGAACCCTAAAAATAGCTCCTGAAGCCGGAATCGCTAAAAATAACAAGTTGTCAGATTCAACTCAAAATTTGTAGGTAGGTAGCTTAAAGTGTTCTAAGCACGGTGTAGCAGTCAAAATTTCAACAGTGTTGAGAAGATGTCCCAAATTGAGTACTTACTAAAAATAGTAAGTTGTTAGAATTCAATGAAATTTTGCTGGGAACCTGCTGGAAGCTTATTGAACGTAGTGTCAAACTCAAATTTCGGTTCGCACACTCAAATTAACTTCAAACTGGTCTGAAGAATGCAAACCCTAATTTGACAGACTTAGCCAAAATTTCAATTTAAGCTCAAAGACGGGCACATCCCTGGGAAGATAGATGGAGCAAAGAGAGAGACAGTGGGAAAACCAAACAAAAACCAAACCAAAAGACCCGGACAGAGGGAAAATTAGGGGGGTCCCCATTTTGAATGGGGTGATGTGTGAAAAGGTTGCAACATGTCCCTTTTGGAGGGAAAGGAGATATCAATTTTTTGGGTTTGAGCTTATAAATACAACTCCTCTCCCTCTCATTTGGTTATCCAAATTTATTATAATGAAGTGGTTCTAAATTCATTTCAGACTCTTGCTTCGAGGTTGATACACCTCCTAGTTCTCCTTCAGTTTTAAGTTTACAAGATAACTCCTAGTTGAACATTGGATGCTATTTCATTCAGAGGTTGTAGCTGAACTTCAATGGTGATGGCTTCTTTCATGCTTTCAGTTCTTGTGGGTTTTGATGTTTTCTAATATTTTGGTATGGGTGTGAGTTAGTTTTCAATTTGGTGTTCTTTTTGAAGTGCTTTTATTAGTTTCATGTTGCTGGTTTATCTTTGGCTGATTCATGTTATTGCTCATTCTGATCGGAGAAGACGAGATCTTTTTGTGGGTATTGGCGTAATAGTTTTCTCATGCTAGGGCACTCATTCTTGCCAAGTTTGGTGATTTCAGAAAGAGAACTTGATTTTTAAAAGCAAGTCGCCCTCCTTGGGGGCCGTAAACCTTGGCTGGGAGTGCATTGTGATGCGTGCTTGAGTTTTTGAGCCGGTTTTGTGGTGTATGGTTGCTAGGACTTGTACGCCTAGCTCTTTGGCATCATTTGCAAAAAGTTTGAGTTGATTCAAAAGTGTGGTTGGAGAGATATGGGAATTTGAAGGGGTGCTGGTTGGTGTTCGTGCACACTGTTCTTCATATCAGTTTGCTGTTACAGGAAAATCAAACCTGATATATTCTCATTACTTTCTTATTTCATGATGCCTATTTATTCTTTTGATGCAGAGATTGATTCTTGACCATTGGGCTCTTATATTGTCTTGTATATCTCATGTTATATTGCTTCAAACAATCATTGTAACGCTGATTTGGTAGTACCAAACAGCTTTCTTCTTTCATGTTATTTGGCATACTTACCCACTTCTCATTTGGTTGAACCTTTTCTGTTATGCACTTCACTCCCGTTGAATAAGTGGTTGAGTTTGCTATTTTTGTCATGTCCCCCGAAATTGTGTCACTAAGATATAAAGTATCAAGAAACAAAAAAATAAATAAAACATATATAAGGATGTTGGCAATATAATCATAATTATAATTATCCAAAGATAATGTTATAATTACCGAATATAAAATATTAACAAATAATATTCGTAATTTAAAGTCATTATAATATTGTAAATACTAAAATAAATAATAAATCAAATATAAAAATACCTAAGCCTCGAAATACAAGTTAAAATATATATATACAAATTAATAATTTAATATTATTATGGTTATCAATTTAAAATATTATATTCACAACTATTATAAATATAATATTACAAATATTAAATAAATATAAATATAAAATAGAATGTAAATGCAAAGATATATAAAATAACGTATAAATATAAATATATTTAAAAACATGTAAAACCGATATAAATAATAAAAACATGTAAAAACAAGAACATTTAAAGCTACTAACAGCTGCATGCATAAGCAGCGATTAAATCATCAAAGGTCACCGCTGGCAGCAACCAAACAAGGGTCACGTCCCTCCAAACAGAAAAGCACAACCAAATGAAATCTCTTCTCTTTCTCCTGCGTAAGATGGTAAAGTAGAGGTTGGGAAAGAAGGTTAAGGGGACATCGAATAGGAAAGAAAAAGAATATATTTTGAAGAATCATAGTCAGCAATCTGACAGGAAGGAATCAGAGATATAGAAAAAAGGAGAATAAGTCTTTAGATGATTCGCTGGAAAGGAGGAGAGTCTTCTGTATTTAGCATGGCTGGGGAGAATTGAGTCAGCTTCAGCAGATCGCACCAAAGTGAAGGTAAGTATCTTTCACTTAAATAAGCAATGATAAAGCTTATTGTATGTAGGGAATGGAATTTGATCAATGCATTAGGAATTTGGTTGATGATAATTGGCGAGTAGGTTAGGAGTTAAATAATAGTTGCAGATTAATAAATATGTTTAAATATATTATAATTAATAAAGATATTGCTGGTATAAATGACCTTCACTTAGCTGATATTTATTAATGGCATTTGGAGTAATAGGTAAGTGGTAAGTATTCATAAGTTCACATAATATGTTTAACAAATATATTAGGATCTAGATAAGGTTATTTAATAGATACTTTACAAATTAAAATAACAAGTTGATGACATTAAGATAAGGATATTAATAAATACTTTATGGATTAAATAAGTTGATGCGTCATAATAAATTGATATTTAATAATTAGATATGGATTCAAATAATAGTGTAATTTATATTTATAGGTATCAATTCTAATGATGCTATTTATTTCTATGAATGTCATTTTGGAATAATAAGATTATGCATATACTATTGATTCTTATAGCACTATTGATATGTTATGGACAACTAATTATATACGACTATGCAATAATGATGCTTGCAGCAATTACTGAGCCTTATAAATAATGACTCCATTATGTTATAATAGTATAATAGAATGCCATCTATGGGATCTCGAAAGATGTTTAATATTTAGCGTACTCATGAAATATATTATAGAAGAATCATTCAGAGTGAGTGATAAATGAATAAACCTTTGACAAGAACGAAATATTTATACCATCTTTAATCTTCTTAGACGTTATTATTGAAACTTATTGATCTCTAACACTTATAATGTCTCTTTGAGAAACACTTTGAATGCAAGTTTCGGGTTTAAGTGCTTCCACCAAAAAGGGGTCATTACATTTTTCCTTCTTGATACCCACTGAAAAGTGGAAGTGGTTGGCTTTGCCACCAAGTTCTTTACTTTCTTGTTACCTGTTGAAAAGTGGAAGTGGGTGGCTGTGCCGCCAAGTGTTTGCTTTCTCTATTGGATGGCTTGCTGCCAATAGCTTGCTTGTTACTTCCAGCATTGATTTTACATTCAGATCCCCTTACATCGTATGCTTTCACCTTGCCCTCTCTGGGATCTGGGTGATCAGAAAGTGAAGGGTTGCTTTCCAGTGGGTTTTCATTGTATTTTGGCTAATGCTAATGGGTGCAAGTTGTGTGAAGTTTTTGGAAAAATTAAGGGTGGGATTTTACATGGAGATAATGCAAAGGCAAGAAGATGTAATGGAGTGGTCATTTTGTTCCATCTTTCTTCAACAATTGAATGCACTTGTTTGAAGAAAGTCTCTTCAGGGTCTTGCTCTTTCACATTTATGGTGCACTTCATCTTCTCAATCATTGAATCAATGCCATCATATATCTCTCCAATGCATGGCTTGTCCATGTCAGTGCACCGAATCATACTAAAAAATGGGCTTGACAAAACTAAGGAGATACTCCACACGATCCCACCATGAGTCATCTAATATCATCCGCTTAATTTTTGTTGCTCTATCATTGCTGCTTTGCCTCCATATAGACTAATTTTGGCTGATCACCATGCTAGAAAGTGCCTCTCTAACTTTCACAAGTCGTCTCAAGCTGATTGTGTAATGTCCCCTCCACAATAGCTTTGCTGGACGTCGCATTGCCTTTTATTCCCGAAGGCAAATGTCGTGGTGAGGGAATCGTTTATTTAATCACTTAATTATTGCCTAAGTTCAATTAAATCTTTAAAGGTGATAAAGTGATTAATTAAATCAATTTTTGTAAAATGACTTTATGGAATATTATAAAATGACTTAAGGGAAATATTTCTTTAAGAGGACTATGCAAAGTCACTTTAATTTTTGAATGAGCAAATACAAATAAAAGAAATAGAAGTCACTTATCGGGCTTCTTGAGAGATATATGGAAAAAGCTCATTTTTTTGAAGGCAGTTTTTGGAAAATACATGTATCTTCACGGGAAGAACTCGAGCTGTTTTGCTTAGGGTTTGAAGACCTCCATTGTCCAAATTCGGGTGTGAAAGGCCATCCCCTAGCTGCAACGATTTTAGATTTTGGGAAGAAGATCCCTTCCTTGTGCATAAATCAATTTGGGGAGACTTTTGGAGATAGATTTTGGAAGTGGTTTTCAATCATCATTTCACATTTTCGTGTCACCATTTTTTTGAGGTATTGCTGCTGCAAGGGAGTCGATTTTGGTTTTATAATGTGCTTTTTGAAGGCGTGGCTCTGTCTTGGAACCTTAGGCGCATTCCTTTCAAGCAAAAGACACCCATAGAATGCATTATTGGAGGAATCTGGGTAGTTTATTAAAAAAAAACGTGTTTGCTGGGAAAAACGACTTCCTAAAGGACATTATTCTGAGACGTGGGCAGGAATATGGGCATTTGGAGGTGGCATCGAAAGGAGATAAGGCTGGATGCACCCTAGAATAGAAGAATTGAATGTTTGTGAGGAGATATCAATCGCTGCATATAATTTCTAAGCCTTCCTGAGTTGTCAGCCTCCATGTTTAGCTTGTTACTAGATATTTAAGTCAGGTCGGGCTATTTCTTGCTTGTATTCTATGTGATTTGAGACTTTAGATGCATTTTAATACTTAACAGTTGTGTCCTTAGTTGTCAAAGTAAATTTGGGTCTGCTGTGAGTAGTTATTTGACATTGTAAGTTCAGGAACTTACATTGTAAACTGTTGTTATCATCTTTCATCGAAATATTTCTGAGTTTCTTATAGGCTGATGTAAAAGTTGTGTCAAAGTGGCTCAATAGTTCTGAACTGTTATTGTCTATGAAGAATGGGAAATGTTGTCTACATGAACTGTGCATATAATAGCCCCTAAGCTGAGTATAGACTGCTGAGTATAGTACCTAAGCAAGTGTATAGACTGCTGTTCATGAATTGGAATTTCTTTTACACTCAGAATTATACCTCAGCCTACTGTTACCATCTCTCAGTCATTACTATTTGATGTTAGTACATTTCCAAATGAGTTTTGGTGTAGTGGTGATTTTGCTAATTCTGTAGCAGTCATTGATCTTCATGAGAAAATGTTAAAATGTATCACTGTTATGAAAGGAATGGGAAACACATTGCAGCCAAAACAGTCCTTACTCATAGTTGCAATTTATTGAATGCTATTACTTGCATACCTTGAGATTACAACCTTTTGATAAAACGGAGACTATCACATCGAAGGAAACACAAAACTTACACATACTAGGTCAGGGACTTCACAGTGGTATCAAAGCCAACATTCCTGCCAGCCTGTGTGTAGTTTTGGGTTATGAACGAAGACATCCCAGTTATCAACCCACTTGACATCCATTATAGAAGAGTGAAAAGAGGGTTGGGACCACTTGAATTCATGGGGGATAGAGAAGAAATACCTGAGGGCAGTACCCAACACATCTTGAATGACCTAGCTAGAGGTCAACATGAAATAGCACAACAAATAGCACAACTTGTTCAACAACTTGCGGGTGGTAGAAACAACAACAATGGAAATAATGGCAATAATGGTCAGAATGGGCATAATGGTGGACAGGATAATAATGATATAGCTCAGAGCAATGCTAGGGCAGCTAGTAGGGTGACCCTGAGGCCTCTCATGCCTCAATTCTTGGGTGGACAGCCTGCTGGAAATTAGGAGCAACAAGCACAAGGAGAGGGATTCACAGATTATTTGAGAGAATATCAATCGTTGGGGGGTGAATTCCATGCTTCCATGTCATTGGCAGATTTTTGCACTATCAAGTATAGGAATAGACGCAAAAATAACAATAGAGGACAGTAGAACCAGGATCTACAACGCAAGGTTGGGAAACTCACAATCCCTTCCTTTGACGGGTCTAGTATATGCACAACCAGAGCGTGGGTACAATAATCCAACCCACACTAAGAGGTCTCCTGAGAATGTGAACGATACCTAGCATAGGTGCATAAAAACATATACCAACATCAGACAAGCTACCAGCATAAATTATAACAACACTATGCAACCTGTGAATCAAGTCTATGATGGAGTGAAAGGTATCTCTACTGCACGTGGATGATAAGAACTCATCGTCACTCCATCTCCTAAATTCAGAGTGACCATCCCAACTCCTCCTATCCATACTAACAGCTGCTGCCTTCAAAGTGTATCCTGATGAAGTAGGACAGTCACCAACCAAGGAAGTAGGATGTAAAACCCAAGATGATGGCACTAGAATACTATTGCCAACATGTCCATCTCCAACCCATAAATTGAAACCAATCGGCAACTCAATCATATACCTCTCAAGATCAAGAATGATGCATCTATTTGACTCCTCATGCCTATCCAACACACAAGGCACTGCTCCAGTATCCTGAATGTGTATGCTAGGAGAACTAGCCTCAACAAGTGTCCTGGCTGCCATAGCCAATTGAGTCTTTGCTGAACATGATGAACATCTAGCCGAACTCAACTCAAAGCAAAGCTCATCAACATGAATCTCGGATTGTTGAAGGGCTAATTGAGTACTCTTCAAGGAATCACTAGTAACCCTAAGCTCGTGAGAAAGCTTATCTACTTCATCTTCTTTCCTTCTCAAAGCCTCTGAATAGACCTCAACGGGGTTGAGAAGGTGATCCCGATCTAAAAGAAGGTGGTAATAATTTGCTTTCATTGTTCCCATACCTTCTTTGATTGCGTGTAAATCTTCATGAGAAGACTCTGCATCAACTCCCTTATGCCTTCCCTCTAATTGAACCGTCCAAAGGTAATTCTCAATCAGCTTATGCATCCTATTGTGATGAGATAATGCTGCCACAATCCCATCTTCATTCACCTTGAACTAGTTCCTCAAACTGTGCGGACTATAGGGCGTATGACTAGCTTCTATTCCACGTGGAGAAGCTTCTAATTGTGCCTGAAATTCTTTTCCGCAAAGTCCTGTATGTTTTCATACTGATCTGCATGTAGGTTAGCATCAATTCCATCTGTCAATTTATCAGTGTCTTGAATGGGCATCCAAAAATAAGAGGACTTAGGCTGCTCCATGTCCTCAAGCAAATCAGTAATGACATCATGCCATTGTAAAGTGTCTCCTTCATCATGTGTAGTCAAAACACTAGTGGCTGCTCCACTAAGTAAAGGATCAACTGGCAAGGTAGAAGCCGCTGTTTTTACAATTTCCTCGCGCACTTCAGCTTCCAATGTAACTGCATATCCATCCAAAACATTATCTTGAGATTCATTGTCATCAAATGTATTTTCTGTTTTGTTTTCTAAGGTCTGATTTGAAAAATCAGACTCATCATGACATGAATCCATATCACACAATGCACCCTTAGAACTCAATTCTAGAGTCCCTTCATGTGACAACTCAGTAGAAACATCATTCATCTGTGAAAACACTATTGTCTCATGCTGATGCAAAGATTCCTTACTGCTATCATGAATATCAGAATGGTTATGGGACAAATTTTCCATGCTATCTTCATTCTTGAGATTGGTATCCTGAGTGCCAATACTCAAGGTCACTCCCACAACACTGTCTAAGCTTGCCAAGACCTTCAAATCATCATTACGCTCAAGTGGAAGACTGCTGTCATAAAATTCAGACTTGTTATCATGACTGATAACAACTTCTTGAGTGCTAAAAGTGTCCACTTTCTCCTCAAGTTTCACCTTCTTATCTTGCATAGGCTCCTCCTCAACCAAACAAGGTTCCAACTTGTCTTTGCATTGATCAAAGACACTGTATACTAACATATAAGCAGTTGGAGATGCCAATTTCTCTCGCTTGCGAACTGCTAGAAGAAGTGGCATAATGGGCTGAGATATGCTATCAATATTATGAACAATGGGAGTCATGATATCCCTCATGTAGTGTTGTATACACCTGTCATGCCCCGAACTAATGGACTCTACAAAGAGCCTGAATAACTGCAACACAAGACCATGCTGATCATAATCAAGCATGGCAACACATGATCTAACCTGTGCCATTAGTTGTAAGGCCTTAACCTTCTATGCATAAGTAGGACTACCAATGTCATCAATCCCAACCATATTGTCAATAATCAGCTGAAAACCCTCACCCATGATGGTCGCGTCATAAGTCACTCGAGGAGTTGTGATCCTTAAAAACCGACTGATGCATAGGGCAACTGAGAGCCTAATCTCATTGTCACTGTTTTTCAAATACCTATGCTCACCCAAAGCTTCTATTGTAGGAACCATAGCTATCTGCAGCAATGCTGAAGGTGACTATTCCACCAAACTTAAACACTCTTCCAGTCTCCTAAGAGTACATATTGTATCATATTTGGATTGTGAAGTTGTGCCAAGTTTTTCACCTTGTTCATATATCGTCCTGGCCAACTATTTACCATCATCTGATACCATTATTCCTTTATCACTGCTGAAACTCATTTTCTAAAATTGGACTGGAAAATGAAGCTGAATGTGAAAGAGTGCTGGTCACCCAAATATCAACTGTGTGAGCTTAATAATTTTATAAAATAAACCCCAACAGGATGGCAGGAGACTGCTCTGATACCACTGTAATATTCCTTGCTAGTTGTGTTGTAAATTTTGCACTCTAGGAATATGGTCAATGTAATGTCCCCATTCTTTCACGAGCATCAGATATGGTGGATTAGCCTATAACATCGACCCTCGTAGGCTAATGGTTCTGGATAGAGGGTCACTTGAACGGGCACTTGGTCGTGAATTTGCAGTATTGATATCTGGAGTATGGTGACGGGGTGAATTTGTGCATTTGGCGTGATAATTGTGCTTAAAATTATGATCTCCACCTTTTATTTCACTTTCTCTGGCTTAGGGACCATGTGTCTATTATTTAAAGGGGTCACTTTATATTTTTCAGTTACTATTCATTACTAAAGTGAAAAAGGAACATAACTTAAGTGAATAGTGCCATTTTAATGAATAGTGATTTCAATGTGAAATTATAAAAGAAAGAGGAGAAGTTCGACCCCCTCATGTTATGGAGATATTTTGTTGCTTGAGCTTTGAGGGTTGGAGATTGTGGAAGAGGGAAACTAGGGTTTCCTGATTTCAGCAGTGGGTAAGCCTGGTGGGGCTTTGTTCTTCGTTTTCAAGCTTCTTGATGGTGTGAAATACCACCTTAAAGTTGCAGATCAGAATTTGCATGCTTCATTTGGAGTCATATATTGCTGTTTGCAAGTGATTAGAGCAATCTTTTGGAAAGGATTTTGCTGCCATAGACTCCATTTGCTTCTACGAAGGAGCTGTTCGCATTTTAGAAGGTTTTTGTAGTTGATTTTTTCACCTACAACCAGCCGCCATTTCATGAGGGTTTCAATCAACATAAAGAAAAAAGACGCCTTCTTATAGTGGCTGCACTTACTTCAAAAAGGGGCGTCCTTACCCTAAGAAGACTTCCAATCCAGATTTTGGTGGGAGAAGTTTGTATTTCATGTTGTGTGAGCAATTTACTTGGGGCGGGTACTGTAGCAAAGCACTATTCACAGTGCTGTTTGGCTGTAAGTTAAAGTTTAGTAGAAGATATATTTGGCTTTAAGTCTGGTGTAATCTATATGTTGTATGCACTCTATTATATAATGAAGAAATCGTATTGGGCTTCTAAAACGAGTCATTACTTGATGTATCTCAGTTGATTAGTTTCTTAGAAGTTACTTCATGTTCATGCTCTTTAGTTCTTATTTAGCATTCTTAGCAAGTAAACTCAAACACAAAGGACGGAATACAAAACCAAAACATAAAAATCAGACCTAAAATCACAGTGGAACAAATCAGCAGAGTGGTGGTTCATTACAGTCAAGTTCACTAAATGTGAAACAAAGATCTTGGTTACTAATGCAACATTTGCAAGGTCACTTCTACATTAAGAACTTCATCGATGTGCACAAACTTCATTTATCAATGACTGAAAAACACATACAACAAACTGATACCTCTATTCAAGTGTATATATGACTGTAATTTAAGAACAACAATGCAAATACAGAACTTGTTACAATTCCTAGCTGTTACAACAGCAATGACATGACTTTTCTGAGTTTACATTGACTGTAATTCTGATGGTGTAAAATCTAACACCTTTGGAGTGCAAGTTTGTATGGACAACTATGCACACTGCGTAATGAGTGCTCTTTAAATTAGGAGGGGAAGCTCCCTCGTAGTGCTGAAATGCTTGGAAAAGAATAGTAATCTAAGCCCTATCTTTTTGTTCTCAGCTGGAAGAGGCACAAGGTTAAAAAAACCAAGAACGTTGCAGCTAAGGATTTTCTGGTTTCGCAAATCATTAACTACAACTAAGCTGACTACTTTAAATCTAACCAGTTTCCTCAAGAAAACAGGGCATGAATCAACAAGAAGAACTCAACAAGAAGAACTCAACAAGAAGAACTAAGATATACATGTATGAATCAACAAGAAGAACTCAAGACTGAAAGTTGAGTTAACTGCTACTTTGACTCTATCCTTAAAACTAATTGCAGGTCACAATTGAATGATCACTCCCACTCATCACGATCTATCACCTCGTCCAGGAACTGGTCGATATCCCCATCCTCTGGTACTTTGACGCTATCTATGATGATAATCTGCGTGCTCGACTCTCTGTCACCATCCTTGATCGCTCCCATGCATATTCTGACCTCTTCAGTTTGCCTTTTTGAAACTAGTTGTCATCACTGAGATGCGATCCAACTTAGATGCCACAGGATCTCCATTAAGATATCACAAACAAGCTTTCGGAACTCAGTTTGCACAGCCTCAAGATCAACGTAGGTACCATCTTCACGAAGATAACGACATGAGATCTGAGTGACTCTGGCGGCTCCGTAAATGGAGTGATGACCTCTGTTCCTTCTGTAGATTGACGCTTCTAATGTTTTTCTTGATTCTTCTCAACGAAAGAGTGTTGCATGACGAAACCACGAAGCTTGACTGCGAACACTCTGATTGCGAAATACACACGAACTTACTGTACATGCAGAATTCCAACGGTGTCCAACCCTCTAAATTGGCCTTTGAAGACTACCAGAGATACGAGGTATCAAACCATGTAGACTTTAAGTGTCTACGTCTGTCAAATTGTCTGAAACAACTCCCGGATGCGCTTGATCCTCATTGTCAGCTGTTCTGATGAAATCATGAACTAAGACTAATTTGGTCTTGAATTCAATCTGGTTGAACTACATTTTGAAAAACTCGCCTGTTGACTGTGAACACGGCTATATTCTGACAACTTTCTGAAAAGTCTGAAAAAACTCTAGACAAGGCTAAAAATAGCTCGTTATGGGAAATTTTTTTGGAATTTTTCTAAAATGTGAGTTTTGTGCAGAATCGAATTCTAAGCAAACCTAGATCAATACAAATTCGAAAAAGTGAGTTTTAGCTAGGCATGCAGAGACTTTTTAGTTAAGAAAAACAGGGGTTCTAGAGCTTAATCGGGGCAATTTTTCCCGAGAAAATATGGAACGGAATTCTAAGGCAACCCAGATAGCTTGATTTTATAAAAGAAGTGTTTTCGACCTACATGCAAAAAAATTCTCGGAAAAAAGCACAGAGTTTTAGAATAAAGCTACGGGGCAATTTTCTCGGAAAAAATCTAAGACATGGGTTTTGCTGAACCTGTCAAACTCTGAAAATTTTGCCGTTTTCTTTGACATGTGAAGAATACCTAAGACGAGAATAGAAGAAATTAGACAAAAGAAAAGAAGTTTGTTTTTTTATTTAGCTTCTGTAGAAAATCGCCTATGCTTGACTAGAATTTGACGAAACCTGCATGCAAATGAAAAATCTGGAATATTCTTCCTCTGAACAAACTCAATCCATTGCTACGAAGAACACTGAAATCTGACACCTGTAGCACCTTCAAAGCTTTGTTTTGCTCAAAAAAAACGTATTTCTCTTTGCTTGGGATGAAGAATAATGGACGCCTAAGTTTGAATAAATAGGATTTCATATCAAAGTCGTGGTAAATGCATGCAAATCATAAAAATGGCGCTTGACTTATGATTGGACCTCAAAAAGTCCACGCCTAGCCTTTGATTGGCTCTAAAAACAGTTAACTGATGATCAATATGCCCTAAATAAAGTGCCATGCTTTAATATTTGCCATAAAATAAATCGCCATCTTCAAGACTTCAGTTGAAAAATCCTAAGTAGAGCGCCATGTTTGAAAAATTTAGTTAAAAATCCTAAGTAAAGCACCATCCTTTGATATCTTAAGATAAATCTTGACATGCGCCATGCATTAAAGCTCTAGTTAAGTTTTGACATGCACTTCAGTTAAGTGCACATGCAAAATAATAACTCAACATGCAAAAATAGTTAACTGGACATGCAAATCAGTTAACTCAACATGCATAACTGAAAAAGCACCTAACATGCAAAGATGTCAACTGGAGATGACAACCCAGAAATCGTTCTCTTCAATTGAAAGTTGAAATTCAAATATTGAAATAATATTTAAAATTCCTCTTTTAGGGTGCACAAGTCATCTTGAGTTTGAAAAATCAACTTTTGACTTTTGGCGTTTTTCTTCAGACTTGGCCATTTTTCATGAAAATTGGATTTTGAACCTCTCCGGAGCCTCTGTTCAATCCCTAACATTGATTGACTGACCTCACCGATTGACTGGCTGACAGTTGCATTGTAGAGCAGGACAAAAACCGATCAAAACACTCCTTGAGACTGCAGACCATAAAACTAAGATCTGAGGGCTCAAAAATCCAAGCACTCTTTGCAAAAGCTGCGCTTTTTCTCAGACTTAGCCAAATTTCCTCGAACTTCATTCCGTACGAAGGGAAAACTGAATCCTCCATATCTTCTATTTGGAAAAGTTTCAAGATTGGATAACTGGCTCACTCTGGAGTTGACTTCATTCCACACAACAACCTCAAGAGAGCACTTCCTCTGAAAACATCATCTAGGGGTTGAAAATCAAGGGTGCCGTTTGAAAAATGTGCTCTTTTCATCCCAGAGAGCCATTTCTCAAGCTGGCCAAAATATCACTAAAACTCCGGCTATAGGCTGCTAAGTCAACTTCTGACCTGACGGAGACAGGCAACAGAGAGATGAATGTAACACGGTCAGGATGAATACCTGAGATCATAAAAAAGAAGGCATTCAAGGCTCCAAAAGCTCAAGCGCCTTTTTCAAAATGTGCTCTTTTGCTTTTTCCTTGATATCTTGACCAAGATTTAACCTCATGTTTGAGCTCTGGCTCAGGCAATTCAGCAACTCAGATTCACCCGCTGACGGATGCATTGCGAAGCCTGAGTAGATGTGAGACAAACATCCTAGGTGGCATTTAATCAAAAACCTTCATTTGACCCCTCAAAAAGATGGGCGCCTTTCTCAAAAGCTGCTCTTTTCCCTTCAGAGTCATTTTTCACCTTCCTCATTTCTCGCTGAATTCCTCGTAACAGGTGCTAGACATATCCTTTTGGCTGGATGGATAGCTCATCGCGAAGCTGATAGTATTCTTGACAAATCTTCCTAGAAGTGACAAGTCTCAAAATTGACATCTGGGCCTCTAAAATCTAGGGCGCCCCTAGCCTCCAAGGGCTTTGGTGCTCCAGAGTTAGCCAAATTTTGATGATTTTCATCCAATGAAAAATCTCCTTCGAGACGAAGCATTACTTAGTACTTATCTTGCCACAGATTCTTCATTTGAGAGTTTTAGACTTAGATTTCAACATCTGACATTTGGCCATCTAACATTGACCACTCCAGAAATCTCATTTCTCTATCTAAAAAAGTGAAAACTACCCACCAGACTTAAACTGAGTTTTAACTGAATCTAACTTCACCATTGTGATCATGAAGCAAAATAAGCCAATCAAAACAATTTTCAGTCAATTCTGACAAGTTTCAATTTTTAGGGTTTCGGGGCCTAAAACAGGAGCTTGAAAAACCCTAATTTTCAATTTTTTCAAATTTTACTAGTATCTTCTAGACATCAAACAAATAGAAAATCCATACTTGACTTGCCCAAAAACAATGTTTTGACATCACTTTAACAAGGTTAAGACTCTATTAGCAAAATGCCTTAATGAAGCAAAAAAATTGTTTTGGGTACAACATTAGGCTTCGTCTGGTGACCATGTCGGATACTTACGGCATAGGAGAACCTGAGATTCTCTATGTTTTTGTGGACCAGTGACTTATTAGTTGGGCATGTGGAGTCAGGACTTCCCTAATCACCTAAAAAAAGCATTAACTTACCCTAATAAATCACCTAAAATGAGACTACTTAAATCACCTAAAACACGACATAACATCATAGAACGGGGAAACACATAACTACATAATGATAAAGCATAAAGATTACTTAAAGAAAATTCACTCCACCCCTAAAGAGATGAAGTGCTTTGGATGTTGTCCGCTGCATGGCAGAGAGAAGAGCCTTGCAATGATATCGTTTTTGCCTGAAAGGCTTAACTTCTCTTCTCTTGGGAATTGTAGGAGGCAATCCTTCTAGAATGAAGATTCTCAGGTATTCATATATCCATGCAAAGGTACTCTGACAAAAGTCAGAAAATGATGCAAATGGAAAAGCTGATACCCCGAAAGCATTAGTTCTGTTGTAGTCCATCCTTGGGATGTTGAATTCTTCAAACCAATCGATCGAGTTCCAAACTTGATTTCTGTAATGCTGTAGGTGATCTTTTCTGACGTGAAAATATCCTTTGACCGGCTCATCAATCAACTCTATATGACCTTTAACACATAGGAGTTTGATTCCCATGTCTTTGGCATCTTTGAGGCCTTGCAAAAGTGCCTCTTTCTCAGCTTCAGTAAATTCCAATTGCATAGGTAGGTGCAACTGTCCTTTAGGGGAGATAATCAATTCTCTTGCTTCTAAAAATGTTGTTGAACAATCTCCATCGAATTGTATTTTCCATGAATTTGTCTCCTCTGACAGTTTCTTTTTAGAACAAACAATGTTCTGGTCTTCAACTTTTATCTCTGACAGAGTTACACAATTACTAGGACTCGTTTCAGGCTTTGCTCCTGTGGGAACATATGATTTAAGCACTGCTTGTTTCCTTGCAACTTTGAGAATCTGATCTAGTTCTTTTGGATGGTCCTGAAGATATTCCAGTTGCGAGATTTGTACCTTGCTCTTCATCATGGAAACTACGATGTCAAAATTTGTTGAAGACATCTCTTGAGCAACTGGCATAGTAATCTCATGTGAAGATTTGGGTTTAGAAGTGAGAGGCACTTCTTTACCCTCTTCGTTTGATTTCCGTCTTTCTTCTTCTTTCAGTGCTTTGGAATGCTGAGCACGTGTAAACACAGGAGGAACGTACTGATGGTATTCTTCTTCTTGTTCTTGATTTATAGGTTCTTCATCAAAGTATCCCGCTGCGGAGTCACCATCAAAGTTGTCCGTCTGTAGTGAGACAACATTTGAACTTGGTGTTGGTACAAAACTAGAACTGGGAGCAACTTCAGTATATCCCATGATTTGGATCATTCTTAGGTTCTCTGGACATGTGGATTTGGAATGTGCATCATTGTCGTGGAAAGGACAAAATATTGCATTGTGTGCAGCTTCAATCATTGGTCTTGATGGAGATGTTGGCAACCGTGGCTAAAGATTGTCTCTCTTTGGCTGGTACGGTTGCTAAACTAGAGATCTGATAGAATTTGTTTTCATTAGGCCGGAAGTGATCATATTATCTTCCAACTCGATGACGTGTTCTTGTGCACTCTTCAACTCTGTTGCTTTTGCCATCTTGAGAAAGAAGGCTATCTCTGATGGAAGAGCATTTAGAAACAACTCATCAGAATCTCCGGTGATGGATCGAATATAGAAGAAATTCTTGTAACAAGATGATTAAATGTTGCTGCAAAATCCCTCATGTGTTCTTTGTGCTCCATCTTTGAATTTGTGAGCTAGGCGAACAACAAGTGACTATCTTCGATGGGCTTGAATCTCGCCAAAAATTTCTCGCTCATAGTTGCCCAGCTTGTGATATTGCCTGGCGCCAGGTGATTGAACCAGTTGGAAGCATTTCCCACAAGAGTCTCGACAAAGAGACGCACCGCAATGTCTTCATGTGCTATGTGCAAGATGGCGCAAGCTGTTGTGAACGCAAAAAAATGATCCTCTAGGTGTTGAGTTCCATTGCCATGAAAGCGTGGAAAGCGCTTCCTTGACCCTTTAGGTAACTCATGATTTACCTCAAAAGCCAAAGGTCCAATGTTATTACCCCAAGGTAATGGGGGTGGACGTCGCCTGTCAGCAATATTATTGTTATCATCCATTGCTTCTGTGTGGATCATGCATTGGATGCCAAAGTATCATTCCCATGAAATAAAAGCGTTTAGCTTTTCTTGAAGTTTTCTTGTCTCGTGCCCCACAGTGGGCGCCAGAAAATTGTTGGCGTAAAATCAACACCTTTGGAGTGCATAGCTGTCCGTACAAACTTGCACTCCAAAGGTGTTAGATTTTACGCCAACAAATTCTTAAACAACCCGTGAACTCAGTGACATTCCAGCTATTCCCTAACAAGCACTATTTTCATCATACAAGCTACAAGACACAACATAGAAAGATGCTCTGACCTGGAAAGTCAAGATGTCCTCAACTGGGAAGAAGATAACATCCTCAGCAATGTTAGTTTACACCAACAGCTAACCTAGCCTCTTCATTATCAATCGATTCTCAGATATGAGGGTGCGCCCAACTGAAATACACTCAAATGCCCTGCTAAAACTCCATATAGAGACCACGACCAAGGAAATAACTCAAATATGAAGTCGTCATCCTTCAGGAAATCGTGTCCTTTGATATTCTGTCCATTTCCCTTTAAGCCATGACATTGGAAGGTGTCTATTGCCTGGGAATGATGCGCCTAGGATGCCTTTATAAAGTCACGCCTTCAAAGAGTTTATGATAGGCTCTAAAATCGACCCAGTGAAGTAGCAAAACTCAGTAGATGGAAGATGTGAAAATCTGAATATAGATTGTTTTTTTCCCTTTTCAAAACCTTCGACTATTCCTAGCTAGGGATAATGGTTCCACACCTAAAACTGGAGCTGCAAGGTTTTTTCAAACCCCAAACTAGAAAAACTTGACCACTATTGCTGTGAGAAATTTCATCCAAGAATGAATCGACAAAATCAGTTCTCTTTTCTTTTTATTTTCTCCTTCACAATCATAAAGTGACTTTTTATATAGTTCCCCTTTTTTTTAATATTTTACTTAGTCACTTTATAAACATTATTTATTAATTACTTAATATCACCCTTTTAAATTTAATTTAAGACTTAGGCAATATTACATAATTAAGTAAATGATTCCCTAACATTAGCCTTCGGGAATTAAAAGGCTAAGTGACCTCCTTGAGTGGCTACTGAGAAGGGGACATTACAAAGTATTCTTAAGGCTTTCCACATTAGTTTGACAGAAGAAATTCTCCTTTGTGGCCAATTTTATTTTCCAGTGGGACTTTTGACCATTGTAACGAGACTCGCTAGGACTCGGCGAGTTGTGAGTCGAGTCACCCTGGTCGAGTCTTGGGGGCTCGGACTTGGACTCAGTCGAGTCTTGCCGAGTCCTGGTTGGACTCGCCGAGTTTGGTGGACAAGCCAGACTCGCTGAGTCCAGGCGAGTCTTGTTAGCAGGAAGGGTTTGAAAAGTGCAAAAAATTACATGAAATTTAAAGTTAAAACTTTTTTTTTTGCTGCCCCTAGACCCCCGCAAGGGGCGTTGCCCATTGACCTCATTGTGTTGCTCCTTGACCCTGCTGGGGGCGCTGCCTCTAGACCCCCACAAGGGGCATTGCCCCTTGACCCTACTGGGGGCATTGCTCCCAGACCCCCGCTGGGGGCGCTGCCCCTTGGCCCCACAGGGGGTGTTGCCCCCAGACCCTTGCAATGGGCATTGCCCTTGACCCCACTAGGGGCATTTCCCCCAAACCCTCACAAGGGCATTGCCCCTTGACCCTGCTAGGGGCGCTGCCCCCAAACCCTCGAGAGGGGTGCTGCCCCTCGACCCCACTAGAGGCACTACACCTAGACCCCCACAAAGGGCACTGCCCCTCAACCCCATTAGGGAAATTGCCCTGATACTTGAGATTATGGCTGCTGCATCACCTATTACCTATCTTAGACACATTCGTAGGAAGGATGTAGGCTCCTTTGAGCCATAGACTTCTAGTTATTGTTTTGAATCTTTTGATATTTCATATTTGTTTGGAACATTTGATGTCATGGATTTCATATTCGATGATTTTTGTATACATTTGAGTCTTTGACTATATATCCAAGTGTGCTATTTCCTTGAGCAACTCAACTACAATTTGTGTTTATACTTATATGATCGATGTATACTTGTGTTAGTGATGAGGACCTTGATTGGGTTGACTGGGCAGATAGAGAGGCTGAGGCTATAGGCATGGCAGAGGAGGAGGCTAAAGCATGAGCAAACACATCCACAACTAATGTTGGTAAGGGTGGAATGGAGTCACAAGCATAGACTATGGCTGTAGTTGGTACATCATCTAGGACCCACCTTAGATGCCTTTGTAGGAAGGATGCAAACTCCTTTGAGCCATAGACTTGTAGTTATTGTTTTGATATTTCATATTTGTTTGGAACATTTGATGTCATGGATTTCATATTCCATGAGTTTTGTATACATTTGACTATATTTATATATCTAAGTGTGCTATTTCCTTCAACAACTCAGCTACAATTTGTGTACTTTATGCTTATGTGATCGATGTATACTTGTGTATGTGATCAAATTTGCTTCTATTTAATGATGTTATTGTGTCTTTAAGGTTTATTCAATAAAGGGTGCTTGAAACAAGTTTTAAATCCTTAAAAATCTCTAAATTTCTAGGGTTTTTTCATTTTGCTGAGTCTGCGCCGAGTTCGGGGGCCAAGTCTCGAGTCCTGAGTCAAGTAGTCAAGTCCGAGTCTCGTTACAATGCTTTTGACCATAACAAGAAAATTTCCACCCTACTTAAAGTGCATATTAATGGTATATATTCCTCCATTCATCAAAATGGTGTTCATTATCCAATCTGGTAAACATTTATGGTACTTAATAAACTGCACATCTTTGCATATTGTGGGGAAAATACCTTCTAGAAATAGTAGATGAGATCCAAACTGGCAAATGGAATATTTAGAAACCCAAGGAAGTTTGTCATGTCCCCGATTTGGAGGAAGATTAATTTAATTAATTTAATTAATTAAGCTGTCCAAATATTATTATTTCATAAGGATGACTAATTGATTATTTTAATTAAATTAAATATTAAATTAATTACTTATAAATTTATCTCAAAAATACAATATCATAAAGTGATTTTATATTTAATTAATTTAATAATAAAGTGACAAAATAAAATAATATCAAAAAGTCATTTAAGTGAATAAAATAATATTTTATTCTAGAAGGTTCTTGGAGATGCATATGAATTCTTTATAAGGAGCTTTTGGAGTGCATTTGAGATCATCTTGAGTCGACAGTGGGGCTGCACATAACATTGATTCAGCCTTAGTAGTGAAGTAGAGATTAACAACATAGGGCTTTGAGGGGTTCAAAGTCATGGTTGCTGGTGGATATAATTTGACTTGCAAAAGGTTCCTCAATTGAGTATCACACTAGGCAATTATATCGTCACAAATGACTTCTATGTGGTGGATTTGGGAGATACACATGCCATATTGGGTTTTCATTGGCTCTATTCATTGGGAGAGTACTCACAGAACTTTAGGACGATGAAACTCAAGTTTAGGACAGCTAGTGGTCGAAGAGTGGTGCTTAGGGGAAAAGTAGATAGAACACCCAAGGTTGTGTCAACCAAGCGAATGGAGAGCACTTCCTGTCATCAGGATGTTTTATGGGCAACAGTAGGTGATATGGATAGGAGACCACTTAGAGTGGATTGGTATGAGAGTGACATAGACACGTCAGGAGTAGATGGCATTCATGATGATGATGTTGATGACATTGCTTTTTCTGCATTAAGTGGTGAGTCATCTTTGGAGGTTGGCAGTATGGTGAGGAGTACACATGACTATTCAGGTATTCCATTAGCATAGGTAGGAGACTTCTGTCTTGATTACAGTATGAGGTGTGCTCATCAATTTTCTTTCGACCCACATGTCCGGGATTTGACCATGTCATTATTTACACAGCGAGGTGGGTTGAAGAACAGGAGTTCAGTTTCACTCTAGTACGATTTATTTTTGATTTCAGGAGATGAATCCAAGTTTGGAAAATCTCTTAAGCAAAAGTTAGAGATTTGGTTCGATTGGATTCCGGGAGTTATCAGAGTGGCACGACAGAAGTCCATGGGAGTTGAGGTGGAGGGACTTCCAGCCTATTCATGTGATCTAGGGGGAGATTGCTGCTGTATTTGGAGTCGATATGGTGAGGCAGATATACAGGTTTGGGATCCAAAAGTTCCCTTGATGGATTGTTGGCTTCACAGATTGATGGGTTTGGGCAGTGTCAGAGGCCTCAACCTTGTTCAAAGGATGTTGGTTGGAATTCTTCTCAGGATCATTTGGGATCTGGGTGGTTGGAGTACAGGTGTAGTTGGTTTTCATTGCTGGCTTCAGGTGCTATGGCAGTTGTGTCGGATTGGCAGTTGTGGATTGCTTGAGGGCAAGCAATCTTTGGGAAGGGAGGACTGTCATGTCCCTGATCTGGAGGAAGATTAATTTAATTAATTAAGTTGTCCAAATATTGTTATTTCATAAGGATGACTAATTGATTATTTTAATTAAATTAAATATTAAATTAATTACTTATAAAATTATCTAAAGAATACACTAGAAGGTTCTTGGAGATGCTTGTGAATTCTTTATAAGGAGCTTTTGGAGGGCATTTGAGATCATCTTGAGTTGCATATTCACATATCAGATTTGGAGAGCTTGAATGCTTGACACCTGAGGGTTTGAATACTCTTGGTGCCGGTTTTGATTGTGAGACACCAATCCTAGTTGGATATTTGAGGGAGTTACTTCAGACTTCCTATTTGTGCTTGCAATACGAAAATTTTGTAGCCCTGGGCTAAATTTTGAAGAGGAAGAAGAAAATCGATTTGAAGAAGATATTGAAGATAAATTGCAGCTTGTTAAAGGCCAAATTTGAGTGGTACGATTGGAGGAATAATTTTGATTGCAATTCTCAGTCAACTTATAGCCTTGTGGAGAACCACGATTTTGTTCATTGAGGTCCAAGCTTGCATCGATTTCACATGGGTAGTGTAGCGCTCCAATCTAGGAGCCATGGCAATGATTTTTGATGATATTGGGAGGCGTTTGGAGGTTGCAATAATTTATTTTAGAGGCTGCATATCAGAACAGGGGCGGCTTCATGTGAGGTACGATTTGGCTTGAAGAAGTCTTCATTTGATGCACCAAAGGCTGCCACATCTTCATCGAATAGGAGAGCACATATTTTCCAGGTTCTTTCATAATATTTGATACATTTGCATTGTCTTATCAGATTGTAGAGGCGCTGCCATATAGCTCATGATAGTTGCACATGAAATCATTGTAAGCCAAGAGTCTTGGCAAATCATTTTAATCAGCTTGTACTCAGCCTTTGCATCATAATTAATGAGAAGGAGTTGCATATCATTTACTTGTTATTTGTTACTTGGTTGTAGATGCATGACAAGTGTTTGTAAAAATGTCTTCTAGCTGTAGGTGTAGTTTTGCATAGATTTCAGTCATATATATGCACTTGGAAAATAAAAAAATACTTGCATCTCATCTTCTTTACTTCTTTAGACATCCTAGCATTCAATTCCAAACATTTAAACATCTCTTGCATCAATCAAATAAAAAACAAAGCAAACTGAAACAAAACCAGCAAAGAAGGTTGCAAGCAAAGTGTTTGTCAAAATTCCTAGGGCAGAAAATCAGAGTTTTTACATGAGTTTTGGCAAGGCATTTTACAGAGTTTCTATGAGAGAGAAAGAAAGAAAGAAATTATATTAAAGTCTATAAATGAGAAGCATAGGTCAATGAGACTCAAAAAGTGCAAGTTACAATTAGGAGTGTTGAAAGGACATTAACAACTGACAATAAAAAAATGTAAAATCAAAACTAGGAAGCAAACAGATGTAGGCATAATAAGAGGTGTAAACCCTAGAAAAATCATTGTATCCAATTTCATTTATTACAGAACAGTCTTGTGAACAAAAATTACCATGCTAATAAGAGAACCTTTAACAGAGCCAATGATAAACAAGGCTATGGACTGCATTTGACTTGAGACTATACAAGGGCCAACATCATTGTTGATCATTACAAACTAATACAAAGTCTGATGATTTCCTCAAAGCCCACTGAGAAAATGTTTGAGATAATCCATGAAGTTAAAAACCTAAGATTAAGTCAGACACATGAACCTTGGTATAAGAAGTCCAGGTCAGTCATTGCAGAAAGGAGTTACAGCTTATCTTTGTTGCTGAGAATCCATAATCATATTTATTTCACAAAATTTATATTTCCTAACAAAGAGATGTCTTTTTTGAGTAGAATTTTTTGCTAACAAGTAAAAAAACTCAAAATTTCTTTTGCAGGATCCATATTTCCTGAAAACGTGTGAATTATCTATATTCATTTGAGAGCATTTTGAATACTGAATGGCACAAACCTAAAAAAATTGATGTCGTATGTTTTTTTTGCTCGAGCATTGTATACCTTTTTAATTGCATGCCTCTCAATTAGAAAACTCAGGAAATGTTGCTTCTATGCTTGTGAAAGGAGTTTTCTGTCTATGCATTATACCTGAATCATTCTGCTTGGGGTAAAGCATAACATCAACCTTGAAAGGAAGCATGTTTGTTTCTTTTAGTCACAACATAAAAACTGGATGTGTGAGTGCACATCATGTGGGATAGATTGCGACTGTCAATCAGTGTGTGGATGATCTCTTAAGTACATTGTGACCATCTTTTACAGTCTTGATATATAATTACTTTCTTTTTTTCTTATTGATCAAACACCTTTCTAACTGACAATATATGATTCCCAGGTTTTACTTGATTGTGGAGCTGTGCAAGCAGATGCTTTGACGGTTGATCGGCTTGCTTCTTTAGAGAAGGTTTAGTTATTTTCCTGCCTTGTATGTCTATTCTAAGGTTATATTATTTTGAAATAATAATAGCAATTTATATCCTAAAAGGTTGAGAATGATCCAGTGGGCAACAAGCATGAAGATCCAGCTGATGCTACCCCTGAAGGATTGCTTAGTTATACTTATTTTCTAATCTCTACTACAGCTTGTATTTCATGAGTTTGATCATTCACGTATTAAATGAATGCATCAAACATGGTAATTGTGTTGATAAGGTACTGAAATATTTCTTTGTTATAAGTTAACCTTATTGATATGTGAACTCATTTGATATTGGATATGTTCACCTTGTTATTATCTGTAGAAACCCTAGTTTCCCCTTGATACTGATTCTGACTGAAGTTTTATGTTTTTTTGACGTTTTTGGGTTTTTGCAATTTTTTTGAGTTTTTGAACAATAAATGAATGGTACGGCTTTTGCAGGAAATTGAAATAAATTCAATAAAAATGCTAGATGACTAATAAGCATAGGAAATACAATTAAGAATGAAGGCGTTTCATCTTTTATTCATTTGAGCTCACTACAATATGGTTCTGCTAACATGCAAGAAAGAAATAACGATTTTTATTGGTAAAAACCTGGTAAAAACAGCTTGCTGAAGATGCACAAAATAGTACGGCTGAATAGATTCCTCCCTTTCTCCCTCCGTCTGGCAAGCACAGAATGACCCAGTGGTTTAGGCGCCTGAACTTGTGCAGATAAATGATCAAGAGGAGATGCGTTTCCTTGCAACTGGAGAGTACGGCTGTATGAAAAGTACGGCCTGTCAGAAGTACGGCCTGGTGGAGTACAGCAGCAATAAATATCTTGTACGGCTCCTTCAAGTTTCTCAAGATCTCTGTGGGAAGTGCGCCTAAAGGAATGAATGACTTCTGAATGCAAAAATGTTGAAAGAACTCTGTGAATAATAAATGCTCTGAAGATCAATGATTTCCTCTGTGTGAGAAAACCTCTGCTGGCAATAGATCAAGTGTTATTTCACACTCTCTGAATTGCTTTCCGCTGGAGATGGCTCGTTCCCCAAGGAATTTGAGTTCAAACCCTAAGGTTCTGTGCTCAGATCAATTTGATCAGTTTCTCAAAATCCAATAATCACATAATCCTCAAAACCCAAGGCAAAATCCTCTTTATACTGAAAGGTGCGATTTCCTTAAGAATAGGGTTTTAATGAAATATTCATATTTTAATCTTTTAATATTTCAATAGTCACAGCTGAATATTTTAATATAATTTAATTGTCACTTTTGGCCCCCTTCTGATGATGGGCGCACCCCTCAAGGCAAATCACTTAAGTTATAATATAACATTATAACTTTATATTATAAATCATTAAATAATTAATATTTAATTAATATAATTAAATATTAATATCTTCCTCGTTACTCATCTGATTACTGATCCGTCTGATGCTGACGAACTCTGAAGTGATTCCGGATACTGCCAAAGCCATACTGCTAAAAATAGCAGGGGTCCCACACTGCCTGCCAGGAACTGCTAAAAATAGCAATTCTGCAAAAAGTCTCCGATTGAGCCAAAACGAAAGACTACTGATCAATCTCTGCTAATTGAAGCTGAGCCAAGCTCCGAAGTGACCCTCTATCCAGTCTATCAGCCTACGAGGGTCGTGTAATAGGCCAATCCTGTACTCCGAGAGATGTCACTGAGAAGGGGACATGACATTATCTAGCTTGGCTTGAAGAAAATGGTGTATGCCATGGTATATAAACTCAATGAGAAACTCACAAGCTTGTGAGTACTTGTGATGCAAATAGGGCTGACAAGTTACTCGCTTGGTGAGAAAATGCCAAAAAATACCAAAAACTTGTGAGTTTGACAAAAAAACTTGCTAGGTGGAAAAAAAGACACAAAATCTCACGAGTGTTTTAATGAATTTCTAGTCTATTTAAAAGACTCAAATTCAGTCATTTTTTGTATTGTTTTGTTTGAGTTTTTGACCTTTCAACATATTTGAGCAGATTAGATTTGTTGTAGCCTGTAGGCGATGTGCGATTCTGACTGAGAATTGATCAATTTTAGTAAATTTATCAGCTGTATTTGACAGGTATGTGATGCTTTTTTTTTCTTTTTCTTTTATTCTAGCTGCTACTGTATACAGTTTAAAAATTTATTTTTGGTTTTCAGTTATTTTTTTTAGCTGCTTGGGTTTTTGTTTAAATTTTTTTGTTTTTTGCCTAGGGTTTCATTTTGTTTTTTGAAAGATAAATAGCATCCACAAGAAACATACGTGATTGCTAGCCTAAGGACACTACTTGGAAACACATCACAAGTGCAGATCCTACAATGGTGCCATGTAACTATTGTGGGCTGTGCATGAGAAGAGACATCAATCACCTCAAGTTTCACCTTGGATGGATTAGTGGCTGAGATGTTGTGATACATAATGCAGTAGATGAAGATGCTGAGTGACAGATTAAGGATCTTCTTTTGTTTTATGAGCAAAAGAAAATAGAGAAAAAGGGATAGTTGAGATGTTGGTAGCTGTCATGAGCTCTATAGGGTTAGAGGCAGATTTAAGTGGCTCTTCATCCTGCAATGGTCCATGGATATGGGGATCTCCAACTATATGTAGTCGTAGTTCATAATCATAGACACATGTTTTTCACATTGCTTGTAACACTTCTAGTATGCAACCTGTTAATGTGTTTTTCTTGACCGCACTAACATAGAATAAAGTTTCTTACAGATACTCTATCCTCTCTTGATCAAAGTATTCCGCATGCTAAGATTGCAAGAAAGTTCATGCGTTCAACTCCAAGGTTCCTTTATGTAGTGGATAGTCTCAGTTAGTGTCATGTCCCCTTCTCAGTGACATCTCTTGGAGCACAGGATTGGCCTATCATACGACCCTCGTAGGCTGATAGACTGGATAGAGGGTCACTTTGGAGCTTGGCTCAGCTTCAGTTGGCAGAGTTTGATCAGTAGGCTTTCGTTTGGGCTCGATCGGAGACTTTTTGCAGAAGTTGCTATTTTTAGCAGTTCCTGGCAGTTAGCGTGGGACCCCTGCTATTTTTAGCAGTATGGCTTTGGCAGTGTTCAGAATCACTTCAGTGTTCGTCAGCTTCAGACGGATTAGTCATCGGATGAATAACGAGGGAGATATTAATATTTAATTGTATTAATTAAATATTAATTTTTTGATGATTATAATATAAAGTTATAATATTAAATTATAACTTAAGTGATTCTGTTGAGGGGGTCGCCATCATCAGAGAGGGGGCCAATTTGGCAATTAATTTATTATAAAATATTTGAGCTGAGACTATTGAATAATTAAAAGGGAAAAGTTCGAAATATTTTAATGAAACCCTATCTTTGTGGAAATCGCACTTTTCAAGAGATAAAGGGTTTTGCCTTGGGAATTGTGCCATTATGTGATTATTGAGAATTGAAACTGATCAACTTTGATCTGAGCAAGAGACTTTAGGGTTTCAAGTTCGAATTCCTTGGGGAACGAGCCATCTCCATTGGAAGCAGTTCAGAGGGTGTGAAATAACACCTGATTTATTGCCAGCAGAGGTTTCTTCATCCAGAAAAAATCATAGAGCTTCATAAATCATTCATCTTCAGAGGGTTTGCTCAAGGTTTTCATTCAGAAGACAAACATACATCAAAGCGCCCATCTTTCATCATAGCAGGAGACCACAGAGGAAGCCGTACTTCATTTATTGCTTGCTGCTGTTATTTTTCTGGCTGTACCAGTCTGTACCAGTCCGTACTGTACCAGCAAGGACGTCTTTTTCCTTCAAGAGCAGATCGCTTGTCTATTTGCAGTCTAACTACATAGAGGAAAGCGCCTGGCATCTGGGAAGTGTTAAACATCATCTGGCTAGGGAAGAGCTTGCATCTGAAGGCCGTACGGATCTGTTTTTCTCACAAAGGCGGCTGAAACCAGGTTCTTTAGAATATTGAAAATCTATTGTTTTTTTTCATTGCATGCAACTGGATCTTATATGTATTCATCTCAGAAGAATAAATAATGGATTGTCTTCAGTATTTACTCTAAATACGATTGTTATCAGAGTTAGATAATTTTTATTGAATTTATTTCAATTATTGGCAAAAATCGCAATTTCCTTATATTGCTCAAAAACGTCAAAAAAACATAAAAACTCAGAAAAAACACAAAAAACTATCAGATTCAGAACAGAGGGAAACTAGGGTTTCTACAGTTAGTTCGTTGTGATTTGCTGGTATTTCAAGGGGACTTACGGAATTGTTCAACGGCGGAGAAAGGAATTCAAATGCTCGAAAGATTTTTCTATAAAGTTCTTGTTTCCTAAACTAACCAGAAGGTACTGAATGTAAATGGTGCAAGGTTAAGAAGGCTCTAATCTACTCTAAGGCGTGGGACATGGTGATCAATTCTCGCAGACTTCAACCAGGCTCTACTTTGCCTCACTTCGGACAGCTTCCACAGAACTGGTGCAATCTTCAGAGGAGTAGCTCAAGGTGTTCAGATCACAACTTAGCATGAAAATACCATCACAACGACGCACATAAACATACAAATCATGATCGAAGTTAAGTACACGATATTCCAGTTGACCACACAAGGCGCACCCACCATCAATGAGCTTGCTAGTTGTAATGTCCCCATTTGTTCGCGAGCATCAGAGTTGGTGGATTAGCCTATTATGTCGATCCTCGTAGGCTAATGGTTCTGGATAGAGGGTCACTTGAACGGGCACATGGTCGGTAAAAGGCAGTATTGGTATCTAGAGTATGGTGACGTGGTGAATTTGCGCGTTTGGCGTATTATTGGAGCTTAAAATATTGATCTTCACCATTTATTTCACTTACTCAGGCTTAGGGACCATGTGTTTATTAGTTAAAGGGGGTCACTTTATATTTTTCAGTTACTATTCACTGATAAAGTGAAAAAAGACATAACTTAAGTGAATAGTGCCATTTTAATGAATAGTGTTTTCAAAGTGAAATTATAAAAGGCAAAGAGAAAGTTTGACCCTCTCATGCTTGGTTATATTTTGCTGATTGAAGTTTGGAAGTGTGGAGTTTGTGGAAGAGAGAAACTAGGGTTTCTCAATTTCAGCAGTGGGTAAGCCTGGTTTGGGCTTGTAGTTAGGATTTTATGCATCTTGAAGGTGTGAAAGACCACCCTAAAGTGCAGGTCTGAGTTTTGATTGATTCGTGGGAGCCATATCTTGCTGTTTTCAAGTGTTAGAAGTCATCCATTGCAAGGGAAATTGCTGTTAGAGGTTCCATTCACGTTTTTGAGGTCGTGGCTTGCTTTTGAAGATTGTTGGATGCTGATTTTGACCACCTACAGCCAGCCACCATCAAGTAAGGGTTTCAACTTCTTCAAATAAGGAAAACGCCTTCTCTTAGTTGCTGCTATCTTGTCTAAAGGGGGCGCCCTTGGTATTAGAAACATTTTCTTCAATCATTTGGCGGGAGAAAGTTGTAAGTTAATTTTTATGTGTATTATGGTGGCCGCGGGTACTGTAGCAAGCACTGTTCACAGTGCATTTTGGCTGCAAGTTTGTTTATAGTTGTAAATGATGTCTTTTTCGAAATGTATGAAGATATATATGATTTTTAGCACTCTTTGTAATGCAAGAAGTCTCTTAACTAGTGTTTGGAGTTACGTGGAAGTTATCCTTTATAAGTTAGTTTAATTTGAGTTCTTATTATGCATATGGTTGTAAGAAAATTATTAAAATCATTTGGCATCAAACCACAAAACACCAAAAACAAGAAAAACAGATTACAAACCAAAAATCAGACCTTTAACGAGCAAAAATCAAATTAGCAGTGAGTTTGGTTCATCACAAGTGGTGTTAGAGTATTAGCATAGTGGTAGCAGAGTGGATCACCGGAGCACGGCACATCACAGTGGTATCAGAGCGGTTTCCTGCCATCCTGTTGGGTAGGTTTCAATTGCAATTCGGAGGTTTCAGTGAACATGGCCACTTCCTAGAAGCAGTGGGATAGGAACATAGAGAAGCTTAAACAAAGATTGAAAAGGTTGGATGAAAGTCGGAATGGGATGATGAAGTTGTGTTCTTATTGCAGAGAGCCGTACAATTTAAATCATGATTGTCCCTTGAGACCTAAGGGCAAGGCGCATAGAATAATGTGGGTTCCCTATGAGGATTCAGAACCAAAGAAAACGGACCCTGCAAAAGTAGACAGAGTAGCGCGACATATAGCTTCCATTTTTAAAAGGTCTACATCATGGAACGAAGAGGGGAAGAAACAAGAGGTCACTACAATGGCGAGAAGCCTTCATGATGAACTCTCAGCAGTTAATGACCAGCGTACAGCTGATCCATTGGTGAGCGAAAATCAGACCTTAGAAGATCTACCCGTGGATGATGGAGTTGAAATTTCTAAGGCAGCTGTAGAGGAAAAGCACTTGAGTCCTCTTGAAAAAGAAGAAGAGTCAGAACACGAGGGTGAGGGTCCTGAACAAGATGCCGAAAGGTTGCAGGACGGACATGTTGAGGGACACACATGAACAAAGGCTTTTGGGGTTGGAAGATTTACAGGATCCTTTGGCAGAGAAGGATGATAAGGTTGGTCAAGCATTGACACGAGTGAATTCTATATCGTCTATTGAGACATCCTATGAGACATATAGCAGCAGTGCTTTAGATGATGATGTGTGCGTTGATGATAGCATACATGATGCTGCTGATCATGATGTGAATGAGGTGGACTCAACCTTGTACTATAGTGCAGATTGGGATGAAGAGCAGGAGGCGGATCAGGAGATGGAGTGCGAGATGATCGACAATCCGTTGTTTGAGATAGATGTTGATCACCCCCTTGACCCGAGTCCTGAGATGAGCATTGATTGTGGATCGAGATTTCAGACAAAGTCCACAATGGAGTTTACTAAGGCGAGCATTGTGAGAAGTGCTCAACACTTCTCTTCTAGTCCACATGCGGAGGATTTGTTGATGCTTCAGTGTGGATTGGTTCAGGACGTATACCATCCCTTTTTGGATGGAGAGTTACCATCTTCAGTAGACGGAGCTAGTGGTTGCAAATACCCGACTCAATTGTTGGCGGGTGAGTACTTGCCGGATCAGTATTTTGTCTACCATCAGGCTGATGTGTACCCAACCCGGTTTGTTGCTTCTTTGTTTCAGAGACTACCAGTGGACACAAGGTTATAGAAGGATTATAATGTTAGCAGGCTTGATGGCATAGGTGGATATCACATCCATGAGAGTTTAGCGGAGGTTATAGCGAGATGTTACATAGCTGATGCTTCCAGTTGTCCTTACCCCCTCATGATGGATGGACATGAGTTTGGTTTATATTGGGATCTAGGTGGAGACTGAGTTAGCACGGCCGTTTGGATGGGTCCCAGTGTATTGCTTCACCACTTCTGGTACGGTGGAGTTAGGATCAGTGTTGAGAGAATCTTTAATGATATTCACAGCATTCAAGAAGTTGTTAACAGCACTGATAACAACCTTGATTTTCATGAAAGCAGTGATGAAGCTTGGCATGAGCATGAGAGGAAGGTGATTACACCGGGGATTGATGTTTCTACAGAGTTGTCACAGGTGGGTACTCAAGATTTGGGTACTAATTATACAATTTATGATGACGATTCATGCCAGAGTGAGTCTGATTTTTCATATCAGACCGTAGGAAACCAATCAGAAGAATTATTTGAGGGCAATGAATACCAAGATCGCGAGTTAGGGGAATATGCAGTTGCTTTGGAAGAAGAAGTGTGCGAAGCTACTGCCAAAACAGCAGCCTCTACAAAATGTGTTGAGCCATCCTATGAGGTACATAGCAGCAGTACCCTTGTTGATACTGTGGGCAACACTGATAGCACACACAATGCTACTATTCATGACGAGAGTGATAAGGATTTAGCCTCTTACTATAGTGCGGACATGGGTGGAAATGATGAGTCACAAGGGTATCATCATTTGGTTGGGCAACTTAAGGTCAATGATAACATGATTGCTACAGCATTAGAGCATTTTGATGTTGCTCGACAGATGTTAGCTACATATGGTTGGGGCACTCCTATGTCAGATGAGTACGGTGATAGTAGCCTTTCCCTTGCAGAATTCCATGCCCTACGAGAAGCCATTAGGATAATGAAACAAAATTACTTACAGTTGCTAGCTGATTGGGATTATCTTCTTGAGTGGGGGTGCACTTGCTACAATGAACTAAAGGGGAAAGAGGAGGAGGTTGACGAGCTCACTCATGGGCTCGAGGTGACTATGGATTCATTGGAGAGTGCTCAGTTGGCCCTTCAAGGGTCACACTCACGGTTGGAGGAGCTTACCGTGGTCTCGAGTTTGGCACAGTCTTCACCAGCTTCCGATACAATTCAGTTTTCCATGGCAGCAGTTGGTGAAGAACATATGTCCACGGATTGTGGTTGTGAGCAGGTCGAGGATGTGGATACTACATCCATCACGGTTTCAGGTGCAGTTGATACAGATGGGGTGAGAGCATTGGTTGAGAGTTGCGGAGAACCATGTGTTGCACCTGGTTCCCCTGAGTTTGGTCCCATGACAGGTGTTGCAGAACAAATTATTGATAGCTCTTGTGACATGGTAGTTGACTCACTAGAGAGTTATGTGTCAACCCGTGACACTACTCCATCCATTTCACACGATATTTGTAGAGCAACGTCTAGTTGGGAGATTGGTACTTATGTCGATTTGTTTCCCCCTCCTGGGAGCAAATCCGTCATTTCATCCCATACAGTTGATTATGGTTGGCAGTTTGTTGAGCCGATTCAGGAGCACAATCCCAGGGACTTAGAGTTGGATGGTTCAGACCAGCATGGAGTGATTGCGCAGTTTGTGAATAATCCCTCAATTGAGTTTGATGGTGGTTTGATCTATGGAAATCCACTCTTCGAGCTAGAAGCCGATCATACTCTTGATACTAGTTTCAGGTCGGGTGATAGTCGCAGAGTTTTGGATCGTCCTAGTGCATCGGGATTCCAAACAGGGCTCATGGAGGAGTTTAATAGTGTGTACACGGTGAGGAATGCTTGCAGTTTTGCCTTTGATCCACCTATACATGATTGGTACTCGATGCACAATTCTTGGGCACAAGGTGATTCTCTTGGAGCAGTCAAGGGGAGTACCTCTTATTTGTGTCCAGAGTTACCATCTTCAGAAGATGAGACTAAAGGCTGCCAATACCCGATTCGGGGGCTTGCAGGGGATTACTGGCAAGGACAACAGTCTGTTATCCATCATGCTGATAGGTATCCAACAGGGTTTGTTACTTTCATGTCACAGGGATTTCACACGGATACATGGTTACAAGGTGATTACGGTGTCAGCGGACATGATGGTTTGATTAGTCATCACTTCCATGGGTGTTTTGGAGAGACTGTAGAGAGATATTGTGTTGTGGAAGTTTCCAGACATCTTTGTCTCTTCATGACAGATGAATGGGAATTCAGGTTGTATTGGGATCCGGGTGGTGACGTGTCTATCACTGCAGTTTGGTTGGGTCCCAACAGGTTGCTTCACCATTTTCAGCATGGTGAAGTTGTGATCAGATTTGCGCAGAGGAAGTCAGAGGTTATCAGACATGGTAAACTTCCATCCTGGGTTTGGGATCCAGGAATATTGTGTGCAGTTGTGTTTATGCTGACGCTTCTGGAGTTAGTTAGCGATGCATGGGACATTCCACAGTTCTTCTTTCAGGCCTTCCGAGGAGTGAGGTTTCTTCGCAGTAATGATTGCATGGGGACAAGCAATTTCAGGGAGGGCGGACTGTAATGTCCCCATTTGTTCGCGAGCATCAGAGTTGGTGGATTAGCCTATTATGTCGATCCTCGTAGGCTAATGGTTCTGGATAGAGGGTCACTTGAACGAGCACATGGTCGGTAAAAGGCAGTATTGGTATCCAGAGTATGGTGACGTGGTGAATTTGCGCGTTTGGCGTATTATTGGAGCTTAAAATATTGATCTTCACCATTTATTTCACTTACTCAGGCTTAGGGACCATGTGTTTATTAGTTAAAGGGGGTCACTTTATATTTTTCAGTTTCTATTCACTGATAAAGTGAAAAAAGACATAACTTAAGTGAATAGTGCCATTTTAATGAATAGTGTTTTCAAAGTGAAATTATAAAAGGCAAAGAGAAAGTTTGACCCTCTCATGCTTGGTTATATTTTGCTGATTGAAGTTTGGAAGTGTGGAGTTTGTGGAAGAGAGAAACTAGGGTTTCTCAATTTCAGCAGTGGGTAAGCCTGGTTTGGGCTTGTAGTTAGGATTTTATGCATCTTGAAGGTGTGAAAGACCACCCTAAAGTGCAGGTCTGAGTTTTGATTGATTCGTGGGAGCCATATCTTGCTGTTTTCAAGTGTTAGAAGTCATCCATTGCAAGGGAAATTGCTGTTAGAGGTTCCATTCACGTTTTTGAGGTCGTGGCTTGCTTTTGAAGATTGTTGGATGCTGATTTTGACCACCTACAGCCAGCCACCATCAAGTAAGGGTTTCAACTTCTTCAAATAAGGAAAACGCCTTCTCTTAGTTGCTGCTATCTTGTCTAAAGGGGGCGCCCTTGGTATTAGAAACATTTTCTTCAATCATTTGGCGGGAGAAAGTTGTAAGTTAATTTTTATGTGTATTATGGTGGCCGCGGGTACTGTAGCAAGCACTGTTCACAGTGCATTTTGGCTGCAAGTTTGTTTATAGTTGTAAATGATGCCTCTTTCGAAATGTATGAAGATATATATGATTTTTAGCACTCTTTGTAATGCAAGAAGTCTCTTAACTAGTGTTTGGAGTTACGTGGAAGTTATCCTTTATAAGTTAGTTTAATTTGAGTTCTTATTATGCATATGGTTGTAAGAAAATTATTAAAATCATTTGGCATCAAACCACAAAACACCAAAAACAAGAAAAGCAGATTACAAACCAAAAATCAGACCTTTAACGAGCAAAAATCAAATTAGCAGTGAGTTTGGTTCATCACAAGTGGTGTTAGAGTATTAGCACAGTGGTAGCAGAGTGGATCACCGGAGCACGGCACATCACACTAGTGGTATGGATAAGCGAAGCCCGCTCAAATTAAACACCACATTCCACAACTAGCATCTACTTGCATGAAACAAAATCTATTTACTTTACTTTAAAATCCTACTTGAAGTAGAAGGACGAAGAAACCTCGCTAGCTACTCACAACAAAAGACGAGATCATCATCAATGAAAACTCTTTTTATTGAGAGAGTGTTCACAACAATTTCTTACAAAGCTTTCAAAGGAAAAACTTTCCTTCTTCAAACTATGCTACCAATCTATGCTATGCTACTTCTAAGTTGTCTCTCTATCTTCCTATCTCTACTCTAATCTCTACTGTCTAATGAGGTACAAATGAGGGGGGATGCCCCTTTTATAGTTGGCAAATCCAGTGAACGGCTCAGATTCAATTGCAATGAAGGGCTCAGATCGAGCCACATAAACCCTAACCCTATAAACCGCCACCAAGAAGAGTGGGGTAATAAATGAGCAATTAATGGCCACCGTCTTCTAGAAGATTCCCTTCCATAGATGTGTTCGCATTGTGCTTGTTCCTCTTCTTGACTGCAAACTGGATGAGTCTGATCATCATGGCTTCAACTTCTTGGACTGGTATGGCAGGCACGTTCAGTTGTTTAACGATGATCTTCCTCCTTGTTGTCATGGTACCTTTGGTTATGTGGAGTATGCTGGAGAACATCTTCTACGTCACCGCCGAAAGACTTCACACTTGAGAGTACTTCCTCTATTTTGCTCCTTAGCCCATACCACTGTCATTCTTTAACCTTGAAGTCTTTTGTTCACTCCTCATCCTTAGCCTTGACGACGTTTTAGTACTTGAGGATGATTCTTACTGCCTGGGTCTTCATCTCCTTTTCTCCACTTTGAGCTTTGAAAAAAATTCTTCTTTGCCACTTGAGTTGGGCACATACTAGGTTTCAACACTTAGCCATTTCTTGCAACTTTTCTCCCTTCATGATTTTATCATCTTGGACTATTTGCTTCATTACTTCAAGTCATCGTGCCCTGGCCCCGACGTTTAGCCTGCAAAACAAACAAAGAGAAGGACATCAAAACACTTTACAATATAAATCCACTTTACTTACCTGATTTTCATGCTTTGACTCCCAAGGTCTGAGTGATCTCTGGATCTTTTTCTCTAGCAAATCTTGCCTTCTTCATAGCCTTTCAACACCTGTGCATTTAGGGACCTATGTCTGGAGTTTGTGCCTTAGAAATTTCCCCACCTTGAGGGTGCATTTGGAAGCTTGAGTTTCCATTTTCATTCCTTAGAGAATTTCATCCATCCTATACTCCTTGGGCGTACTTCACTTTAGCACTTTGAAATCACCCTGTGAAAATATTAATTTAATTGCTCCCTCTTCATTTCACTGGCTGAGGCGTTCACTCTGATATTTCATCCAACTCTGGCTCGAGAAAATTGTTTTCATCAGGAATTTGATTAAAAATCATCTAGGCACCCAACTTCAATCCACCAACCAAGGCATTTTATTTTCACAAACATTTCTTTCTTTGCCTTAGAAAATTTCTCAAAATTTCCTTAGGAAATTTATCAATCTGGTGCCCATAAAAAAAAATATCCACCTCAAAATCCTTGGCAAGCTGTGGAAGACTTTGAAATCAATTCCTCATCAAAGACGTCCAGTACCCAGAAGAAAATTCCCTTCAGAAAGCGTCGAATTCATGTGTCTACAAACAAAGGGGTACATTTAATTTTTGAATTTTAAACCTTAGAAAAATATTTTTCATTAAATTTATTCTCATCCTTCATATCTGGGCGAATTTTCTTGCTCTATCTTTGAAATTTTTTATCATCTTCGTGAAGCTGGCACTCTCTGACATATCCACTGCTAATTTTATTCATGCCTCTGAAAATTTCATCTCTTCCATCCACTACTCCTCTACAGGAATTCGAATTTCCCCCCTCTGGCAGCTGCAACACTTGTCATCCGGCGTCAGGAATATTTGACCTTCTAGAATTTCCAAAAAAAATTCACTTCACTGGTCAAGGCGTACTTAGCATTTTTAAATCATTTTTTTAACTTCACTTGCATCCTCTTAGGAAATTCATTTCACCAGCTGAGGTCTGACACTTGATTTCATCCATCTCTGGCTCGAGAAAATTCATCTTCAATGAACACTTTTGATCAAAATCATCTAGTGAATCAACTTCAAATTCATCATCCGAGGCATTTTATTTCAACAACACATTTTATTCCTTCTGCCTTAGAAAATTTTAAATTTTCCCCTTAGAAAATTCATTATTCAAGTGCCGATCAAAATTTTCATCTCGAAATCCTTGGCTAGCTATGGAAGACTTTAAAATCAATTCTTCTTCGAAGACATTCGATACCCGGAAGAAAATTCCCTTCAGAAAGTGTCAAATCCATGGGTCTACAAACGAAGGGGTTCATTTAATATTTGAATTTTAAACCTTAGAAAAATATTTTTCCATCAAATTTATTCTCATTCTTCATCTTTGGGCGTATTTTCTTGCTCAACTTTGAAAATTTTCATCATCTTCGTGAAGCTGGCACCTTCCGACATGTCCACCGCCAATTTTATTCATGCCTCTATGAATTTCATCTCCTTACAAGCCTGGGCATATTTTCTCTAGAGATGAGATTCCAACACTTAGAAAATTTTTAATTCCTTTTTATCAACATGGGCGCATATGAGGGGTCAGGAAGGAAATTTGAATTTTTTGCCGTAGAAAATTTTCTCCATTTATCTTTCACATGGCACATTTCACCTAGGGTGAAGAAATTTCATCAACACTTAGCACATCACCCTCAATACCTTGGGCGCATTTAGCATATTGAGGAGGACTTAACACCAACGCCTTAGCCATTTTCCTTTTAGAAGCTACCACTTCCAACATCCTTGGGCGCATTTAACATGCCAAGGTGGACTTTAACCCTTTCAACGCCCTTTTCAAATTTCATCTCTAACTCACTTTGGGCACATTTTACATGTGGAGGAGGATTTAAGTCTAAACGCCTTGAAATATTTTTTTGACCCCACTTCCAACATGGGCACATTCAAAGGGGAGGAGGAAGTCAACTGTTTTGTCTTCTTTCTAGCCCATATGGGCGCATTTAGCACATGGAGAAGGAATTATCTCCAACGCCTTTGACCTCTTTGACTCTTCTTCAAGCATGGGCACATTTGGGGTATGGAGGTGGACAAACTTCATGCCTTAGAAATTTTTCATGGCTCCTTCCTCCCTTGGGCGCATTTTGATGGTGGAGGTGGACTTAAGTCCAACACTTAAACTTTTTTCAACATCTTGACTTTGCATGGGCGCATTTAGGGGTGGCAGGCGGACTTAACTCCACACTTAGAAAATCTTTCTAGCTTCTCCCTGTGAGGTGGGCGCATTTCACATGTGGTGAAGGACTTAGCTCTTTGCCTTAGAATTTTTTATCAACCTCTAGCCATCTGAGGATGAGGGCGCATTTAGGGGTAGGAGGTGGACTTAAGTCCAACACTTAGAAAAATTTCATCATCTGCTTATTCTTCCTTGGGCGCATTGAGGGGGTCAAGCAGGATTTGAGCCTAGACTTAGAAAATTTTTCACAACTGCTTGCTCATGCCTTACTATATTTAGTAAGTTTCAGGTTTTCCCTCTTTTGAAGCTCAGATTGATTTGAAATTTTAACCACAGGATCCTCATGACCTTTTTAATCTGTTCACACTGCCATCTCGAGCTGTCCTACTATTTATAGCATGTTTCTGAAGGTGGTTTACTATTTATAGCAACTGCCTGATTTTGATACTTCCCCAACTCCGTTTGTCTTGAAATTTGAATGACGTGACCCTCATCGGTAGACTTGCCCATTCACACTAGTGCCAGATGTTGACTTACTATTTATAGCCTGTTTCTGGAACGCCTCACTATAAATAGTAAGTGCTCCAATTGCCTTCAAATTTTACCGGTGGATAGCTTGAAAGATACTGATCACAGTGGGATACACTGGTTTTCGAAAATTCAGGGATTTTACCCCTCATTTTGGGTCCCAAAGCTGGAAACCCTAATTTGACTTGCATGTCTATCAAATGACCTCTGTTTGACCTTGTTTCTATTGCACTTCGCCCTGTCTGTGATACTGATGCGTTGGGCAGCTACCGTAATGGACCTGCTAAAAATAGTAAGTCTCTGAAAAGTGATCATCTCGCTTTGCATGTCACATCACTGCGTAGCTCTTGAAAAACCCATAAAGAATCACTTGACATGTGCTAAAAAGCTCTTCATGCAAACCCTAAAAATAGCCTCTGAAGGCTGAATATTGAAAGTCATCGTCTCATTTTGCATGTTATATCATTGCGTAGGTTTTAGAAAACCCAGAAAGAATCTCTAGACATGCATTGAAGAACTTTGCATAAAAACCCTAAAATCAGCTCCTGAAGATGAACTTGCTAAAAATAGAAAGTTGTCCGTTTCAACTCAAAATTTTCAGACGAGCAGTTTGACATGTTCTGGATGCAGTGTAACGATCGGAACTTCAGAAGTGCCGAGAGAACGCCCTGAATTGAACACTTACTAAGAATAGTAAGTCGTCGAAATTCACTGAAATTTAGCTGAGAACTTGCTAGAAGCATACTGACTGCATTGCCAACCTGTTCACTCCATTTGACTTTAAACTGCCCAGAAAATTCAAAACCCTAATTCTACAGACTTGGCCAAAATTTCATGTTTAAGCTCACAGACGGGCACATCCCCGGAAAAGCAGACATCATAAAGAGACAGAAAGAGAGAGAGACAAAAACCAAAGCCAAAAGACCAGAATGGAGCAAAAGTTAGGGGGTCCCCATCTTGAATGGGGCGATGTGTGAAAGGGTCATGTTGTGACCTTTTCACACATCGCCCCATTCAAGATGGGGACCCTCTAATTTTTGCTTTTGTTTGGGTCTTTTCGCTTTAGTTTTGGTTGGTTTTCCTGTTGTCTCTCTCTATTCTGTCTATCTTTCTGGGGATGTGCCCGTCTAAATGGAATTTTTGGCTAATCTGTAAATTAGGGTTTTCATTCTTCAGGCCAATTTGAGGTTGAATTGAGTCGGCTAATTGAAATCTGAGCTTGGTATTGTAGTTAGAAGGCTTCCAGCAAGTTCCCACTAAAGTTTCACTGAATTTCAGCGACTTATTATTTTTAGTAAGTACTTGATTTGGACATTTTCTCAACATTATTGAAAATTCTGACTGCTACATTGCATTCTGAGCACCCCAAGCAATCTGCCAGCAAATTTTGAACATAAACAGACGACTTGCTATTTTTAGCAGCCCAGGCTTCAGGAACCATTTCTAGGGTTTGCATGTATGATTTTCCAATGCATGTATGGAGAATATTTTTGTGTTTTCCAAGACCTTCGCGACGATATAACATGCAAACTAAGATACTGACTTTCAACAATTCAGGCTTCAGAGGCTGTTTTTAGGGTTTGCATGCTGGTTTTTTTGATGCATGTCAGGATATTCTTTATGGGTTTTTTAGAAGCTTCGTAATGATGTAACATGCAAGTCGGGACTTGGACCTTTTAGCAGTGCTGCCTTCGGAGGCTGTTTTTAGGGTTTGCATGCAGGATTTTTCGATGCATGTCAGGTTATTCTTTATGAGTTTTTCGAGAGCTACGCGATGATGTAACATGCGAGCAGAAATGATCACTTTTCAGGAACTTACTATTTTTAGCCAGTGCCCGCATGCTGTCCAGTTTATTGGGTTTTTCTGGGTTTTTTGAGATCTCTTGGGCAGTGTGACATGCAAACACATCCAATAGTCAGTTGGGCACTTTTTCAGACACTTACTATTTTTAGCAGGATCACTCTGGCAGCTGCCCAACACTTCAGAATCACGAACGGAGTGACATGCAATAGAAACGGGCTCAAACAGAGGTCATTTGAGCCACATGCAATTCAAATTAGGGTTTCTAGCTTCGGGACTCGAAATGAGGGGTAAAACGCCAGAATCTCCGAAAAATGAAGTATCCCATTACGATCAGTATCTTTCAAGGAATCCACTAGTAAAGTTTGAAGGCAATCTGAGCACTTACTATTTATAGTAAGTCACCTCTAGAAGTAGGCTATAAATAGCAGGTCAACACAAGGTGCCAATGTGAACGGGTCAATTAACCCATGAGAATCCTGTGGCATGAATTTCAAGTCAATCCAAGTTGCAGAAGGGTAAAAAAACAAGAAACTTACTAAAAATAGTAAGCAAGGCGAGCAAGGTGTAAGCTCCTGAAGAAACTTCTAAGTTTGAAATTGGCAGGAGAGAAGCTCAAATGCGCCCAAGGCGTGTGAGGAAGCATGAAAATTTCTAAGTTTGAAGAAGTTCCTCCTCAACCTATGAAATGCGCCCAGGTTTGCTGGTGGTGATGGCTAAGAAAATTGCTAAAGTGTGAGAAGTTTCTGCAGATACCCCCAAATGCGCCCAAGGTGAAGTGGCTAAAGAAAATATTCTAAGGCATGGAAAATTCCTCCCCACCCTATCAAATGCGCCCTTGTTGAGGATAAAGCTTGGAAAATGTGCTAAGTTATTGAAAATTCCTCCACCACCTATGAAATGTGCCCAAGCTTCAAGGTGAGATGGTTTGAAATTTTGCTAAGTGTTGAAATGGAAGTACCCCCTCCTAAATGCGCCCATCAAGGAGTAGGGAGGAGTAAAGTTTTCTAAGTGATAGCAAAGTGGAGGCTTGACCTAGCAAATGCGCCCATGATGGCTGGAGGCTTAAAATGTTTTCAAAGTGTTTCAAAATGGAAGCCCAGGGGGTGAAATGCACCCAAGCTGAATGAGAGGACCTAAGAAATATTCTAAGTGTTAGAAATTGGCAGTAGCCCCTCCCAAATGCGCCCAAGGTAGTGGAAGTGCTTGAAAATCTTCTAGGTCAAGAAGAATGGAATGGCAAAGTGCTAAATGTGCCGAAGTTGTGATTAGGAGTTGAGAATTTTCTAAGTATGAAAAAGTGGAAGTACCCCCTCTAAAATGCGCCCAAGCAAGGGAGAGGCTAGGAAATTTGTTTAAGTGTTGGGGAAATTGAAGTACAGACCCTCAAATGCGCCATCATGAAGAAGTCGGTGAGATGTATTCCAAAGGAGTTGCAAATGGCAGGACAGGATCTCAAATGCGCCTAGCTCTAGCAAGGGGATATGAAGTGAGAAAATATTTCTAAGTGTTGTGAAGATGAAAGCTTAAGGGTCCAAATGCGCCCAAAGGAGAGGTAGGTTGCTTGGAGATTTGGCTAAGGCATCTAAATGGAAGTACAACCCCTCATATGCGCCTACCTTGTGGAAGTGAAAGCTTGCCTAGAGAAATGTGCCCCCAAATGGAAGTAGACCCCCTTGGATGCGCCCTAGTAACTTGAGGTTGATTAAAAAATTTCTAAGGAAAGTAAAGTGAAAGCCCATCTAGCTAAATGCGCCCTTGGATAAGAGGTGACTAAGAAATTGTGCTAAGTATTTGAAAATGGAAGTAGCATACATCAAATGCGCCCAAAGGAGAAGTGGGACACAAAATTTTGCTAAGGCAATCAAAATGGAAGCTTGGCCTCCTAAATGCGCCCAAGCTTGTGAAGGTGCAAGAAAAAGTTTCTAAGGCATGGAAACTTCCTTGAGAACCCCCAAAATGCGCCCATCCTATGTGGGAGGAGGTAAATTCTTTTGAGTGTTCACAAATGGCAGGAGAGAAGTCCAAATGCGCCCAGCTTAAAGAAGTGATGAATTAGAAAATTTCCTGAGTGGCAAAGCAAGGGAAGAAGTACGCCAAAGGGGGAATAAGTAAAACAAACCTTAGAAAAATATTTTTCTAAGATAAAAAAATTAAATGAACCCCTTCGCATGTGTACACATGAAAATTACATTTTTTGAGGGAATTTTTTTTGGATCTTGGATATTTTCTACGGGGATATGATTTTGAAACTCTCCACTCCTTGCCTGATGAGTTTAAAGTGGAGATTTTAAGTGGGCGCTTCGTTGATGAAATTTTCTAGGCAGAGGATGTAAAATTTTCTAAGCCAAAGGGAGAAATATTGAAGATGGATGCCTAGGTGATTTTTGATGAAATTCCTAAGAGGGAATAATTTTCCAAGCCAGAGTGAAGATATGAAAATATTTTGGGGCGTTTGAAGTTCCTTGACCCCACCTCGAATGCGCTCTCAGGAAGGGGAAATTTGTCTAAGACATGAAGAATTTGAAGATGAAGTGAAACTCAAATATCAGGAAGATATGCGCCCTAGCGCACAAATGTGAAAAGTTATGAAGAAAGCAAAGTTGGCTAGAGAAAAATGATGAACCCTATCAGATCCAGAGATCACTCAGGCCTTGGAAATGAGAACATAGAGATCGGGTAAGTAAACTGAATTTATATTATAAGTGTTCCGATGCTCTTCTTTTTGTTTGTTTTGCAGGTTGAACGCTGGACCGAAGTGGGAGGACTTGAAGTGATGGAGCAAATACTCCGGGACAATATTACAACCGTGGAGGGAGATAAGGTTGCGTGTTTCATGCTCCTTCGTGATATCTCTGTTGCAAAGGGAGATGTTGGAAGAAATGGCTAGGTGTTTGAGTTTATCCTTAAAGACCCAATATGCACCAAACTCAGGAAGGCAGGAGACAAAGAAGAAACGATTGAGTCCAAGGCTGGAAAATCCTTCAAGATCAAGATGGAAAAATAATGAAAGTCCAGGCGTTAGAGATCATCCTCAAGCACCTCAAAGTTAAAGAATGATAGCAAAATGAATTGAAGGACAAAGTGGAAGTCTTTCTCCGGCATTGACCCAGAGGATGTTTTTCCAGCATACTTCACCCAACCTGAAATGTAATGACATCAAGGAGGAAAACCACCATCAAGCAAGAGAAAGAAGTAGCCATGTCAGTTCAAGAAAGTTGAAGCTATAGAGTATGCACTCAAGAAGAAGAAGAAGAACAATGCGAACGCGTTTCCAGACAGGAATCTTCTAGAAGATGGTGGACATTAATTGCTCATTTATTACCCCACTCTTCTTGGTGGCGGTTTTTAGGGTTAGGGCTTATGTGGCTCGATCTGAGCCATCCATTTGATTGTAATCTGGGCCATTCATTGGACTGGGCCAACTATAAAAGGGGCATCCCCCCTCATTTGTACCTAATTAGATCAGAGATAGGAAGATAGAGAGACAACATAGAAATAGTATAGCGTAGGTTGATAGTTTAGATTGAAGAGGAAGGCAAGCTTTCTCATTGAATGCTTTGTAAGAAGTTGTTGTGAACACTCATAATAAAAAGAGTTTTCATTGATGATGATTTCTTCTTTTGTTGTGAGTAGCTAGCAAGGCTCCTTCGTCCTTCCGAATCATTTAGCACTTTAAAGTAGAACTTAAAGAAGAACAAATTTCATTTTATGCAAACTGTGGAATGTGGTGTTTAATCCAAGCAAGCTTCGTTTATCGATACCACTAGTGGGCTCACTGATGGTGAGTTCGCCTTGCGTGGTCAACTGAAACATTGCGGACTTAACTTCAATTATGGTTTATGTGTTGACATGCGCCGTTGTGATGGTGTCCTCATATTTAATTGTGATCTGAATACTTTTAGTTACTCCCCTTGAAGATTGCACCGGTTCTGTGGAGGCTGTTCAAGGCGAGGCAAAGTAGAGCTTGGTTGAGGCTTGTAAAAGTTGATCTCCACGTCTCAGGCATAGATTAGTCCATAGCTTTTCTAATCCCTGCAACCATTTAAATTTAGTATTTTCCGGTTAGCTTAGGAAACCTGAACTTCATTGAAAATCTTCCGAATCTTGTGAAAATCTCTTTCTCTTCGAGCTTCAGCTGAACAATCGTGTAAGTCCCCCTTGAGATACCAACAAATCACAACGAGCCAACTGAGACTATATCCGCTGCATGAAGGAACCTTGGAGTTAAATGCATGATCTTACTCGCAATCTTAGCATGCAGGAGACTTTGTTCAAGAGAGGATAGAGTATCTGTTGGAAAACTTTATTCTGTGTTGGTGCGGTCACGAAAAACACATCAACAGATCCCTTATTTTGGTGGGGTTGGTTTCTACATTGACTGTAGAAGGAAAGGAGTTCAAGGCAGCAAGCCCTTATGAGGTGGGTGGGCCATTGTTTTAGGAATGTTGTAAAAAACACATACATTCTAGTTCAAGAATAAAAGGAGGGTTGTACTCATTTATTTGACAAGTGGATGAATGGTAGAAACCACACATTAATCAACTTCCTTTAGGCTTCATGCGAACAATTGGTGTTTTTGAGGTTAGTTGATTCCTCCAATGAGATAAAAAATGTTAGGACATTATGCAACATTTTGTATGAGATGGTGATTGAGAATGATGTGTAGGTTGTGATAGACAATGTAGCTGCATACATAGAGGCACCATGCTCTTTTAGACCTCTTGTGTTTCCTATTGCATTTACCTTCTCCTTGAAGATATAAGCAAACCTGAGCAATTGGTGTTTTTGAGGTTAGTTGATACCTCTAATGAAGTAAAAAAATGTTAGGACATTATGCAACATATTGTATGAGATGGTGATGGAGAATGTTGTGTAGGTTGTGATAGACAATGTAGCTGCATACATAAAGGCACCATCCTCTTTTGGATCTCGTGTTGCCTAGTGCATTTACCTTCTTCTTGAAGATATAAGCAAACCTGGATGGGTAAAAACCATAGTGGAATATGCAAGGAACATTACCAAATACATTTTGTAATCTCCCCTTCTTAGCACTAGTCCTTTCTAGTGACCGTTAGCCTATTTTGGAGGCCTGTAGGCTAGTCGAAGGCATAATTAGGGATTCATATTTTCTAGGAGGTATCTTTCTAAATTTTTAGGGGATGCATGCAAGAGTTTTCCAGTATGTTTTTTGGTCGTTTTGGGTTTTCAGAGAGCTTCAAGGGGGTGTCGCATGCATTTTGATCAATGACCATTTCCAAACTTAATATTTTTAGTAAGTTATGACGTCTACTCAGAATGTGCTCAAATGGTGTTTGGAGTCACTATTTTTAGCAGTATGCTATTTTTAATAAGTGCTATTTTTGGCAGTATGGTTTGGCAGTAGTTCAACACTTAGTTACTATTTTTGGTAGTGCAGTCTTGGCAGAGGCTTCTCCAACTTTCTTGGAGTCAGAAAAGGAAAGTTGATTACTTAAGTTATATTATTTGATATTTCTAATGTTCTTTTTGGTCCCCCACACTTAGGCTTATGACTTAAGTTGTTTTTAAAATGTGGACTCTCATGTGGTCATCCAAAATGGAGAAATATTTGCATTTTATAAAGTTTACTTTGCTAAGTGAAGTTGGATGCCAAGATTGAATGGTCAAAAGGTTTTTTAAATGAATTTTTTTTTCTCCTCGTTTGGGTGGCCCATTTTGGAGGGAATTGAGGATTTTAATTTTTGGGGATTGAAGCTTATAAATAGAACCCCTTTCCCTCTCATTTGGTATCCATTTTTCTAGAATAACGAAGTGCTGCCAAATTGTTTCCAGACTCTTGCTTCGAGGTTGAGACACCTCCTAGTTCTTTGCTTTCATTTACTTTCGAGTAGCCCGCTGAAATGTGGAAGAGGCTAGCTTTCCGCCTAGTATTTATATTTTCTCTATTGGCTAGCTTGCCGGCAATAGCTCTTGTACTTCTAGCTTTTTCAATATTGTAATCAAATCCCCTTACATTGTGCTCTCACCTTGCCCACTTCGGGATTTGGGTGATCAGAAAGTGAAGGGTTACTTCCAGTTTGCTTATGCTAACGCTAATGAGTGAAGTTTATGTGAAAAAATTTGGGAAAAAACTAAGGGGGATATTTCACATTGACAACCACACATGGGTTGTAAATCTTATGAGAAAACAAACCAATAGAAATGAGCTTGTGTGGTTGCGAATTACATGGTTTTTCATCAATTTCATCATATGTATTGCAGCTTCACTGGCATCTCTTAAACCAATATTTGAGTGCTAGGTGGTTAGATAGAATTTATTCAAAGACCACCAAAGAGGAGAGGGTTGTGAAGACCATTTTTGATGATTTATATGCCTATCACATGGATGAGACCAAAGTAAGATTAGATTAAAAGATGACTTTTTTTTCTTTCTAATTTTACAATTATTGATATGTTAATTTTTTGATTTTGTGTAGTTTTCTAGTTTTAATTTTATATTCCCTCTTGTTTTAGATTCAGAATTGTTGGTTAGGGTTATATAGTTGGTGGATGGAGAAAAAATCCCCATTGATTATCTATACAAGGCCATGAATAAGGTCTCCCAACATTTTTATGGGTCAAATAGAAATAAATATGAACCTATTTGGCAAAATATTGATTAGAGGTGGAACAAACAACTCCACCAAACATTCATGCTGCTATCTATTACTTGAACACAGTTTTTCTTCTCTAGATCATTTATTGTAGATTTGGAGATTATTAATGGCTTCAACATATGTATGGAGAGGATGATTCTTGATGCATTTCTTAGAGAGATATCTAAAGAGTTGTAGATTAAGTAGGGCATGAAGGGGAGGTTTTTTTCATCTCTATGCGTTTGATAGAGAATGACCCCTTGTAGCTAGGTAAGAAAACACATAGGATAACTAAGACTTTGTTTTATGCTTAATTTTAGTTTAAGTTTACCAAGTTACCTATTTATAAATGTTGTCATGTAGATTGTGGTGGGAAGGTTTTGGTGCAATGATACCTAATATTGAAATCATTTTCATCCACATTTTGTCTTAGCCTATACACAATGTTTTAGTGGTTTGAATTCTTGGGAGCCTTCTTGAGATAAGGTGCTTTTGTTTGCCAGACTTAACCAATTTTTAGATGATTTTCAATTTCTTCAATTTGACCTCCCGTGCTTCGATCTGCCGTTGCCGGTAATTGATGAATCCCGTGATCAGGTTGATGAATTCGTTGGAAAGCTTGCAAAAATCCAGAAAGGATGACTGGTTTTGCAAACCTTGAAAGCTGATTCAGTGAAATATGCTAACCAATTTTTTCGATGAAATAACACACATAACCAGCACTTAAGCAACTCGGTTAGCGTTAGCTCCAAAAGAAAACTGAACTTGAAATGAACTCACACCAAGAATGCACACTCAACCCCAATGAGGGATAGGTGTTGTCATATGGCGGAGGAGCTAAATGAAAATACTTGAAGAAAACTACTCAACGCCAAGAATGTGCACTCAAGATCCCACTGAGGGCGAGGTGCTAACATATGACGGAGTGTTGAATTGAAAACTAGAAACTGATAGGCGGATAACCAGCCATGAAGAGCATTTCCACACTACCACCAAACAGTGGGGGGAAAAGATTACAATTAGAACAATTCATCCGCTGTGGCGGGCATCCACAGAGCTGTGGGGATTCTCCACTATGAAAGTGGGTACAAGAGAGTTACAAATCCGAGTATCCACACTGGCGGTAAACCATCCAGGGGTAATTTAATGACAAAACAGCAAGTAATTGTAGAGCTGGAAATGGTTGGATTAGTAATGCTTAATCTCAACCTTTACAAATTAAACTCTGCAGATTACAAATTACAATGATAGGAATGAACCTTAGAACAATAAGTATGAACTTTTACAATCATATAACACTCCAAAACTGAAGTATAAGACCAAAAACTGAGAACTATAACAGTCTGATATAAAAACCAGAATTCTGGAAATTCAAACCAGCAAACTGTGAATTCATTAAATGCTCATAACTTGGTCAAATTACCTCCAATTGACGTGAAATCAGTTGCAATGATCTCCTGGAAGATAGGCGCCCATTCCATGATGAAGAAACAGCAGCAAATGATAAGTATTATTTTCTTAGCACAATTCCCAATGTTCCAGAATGGTACGGCCTTGAGCAAGGGCGATTTTGACAAGTAAAAATCATAAACTCAAAACTAAAATCTGAAACTCTCCAAAGATGGTCGCCTTGGGTGTAGGAATGGATTGGAAAAGTACCCACAAGCAAATTAAATTCACTCCAAAAGCTGTATGCAAAAACCACTTTCAGCTGTGACTGTATCAGCAACTTCAAAACTGGAAATTTCATCAAAATCTTCAACTATTGAGCTCAATCTGCTAGTCTGATTTGAGAAGCAGCAAATGACCAACTAGGTGTTGTATTTCAAACACGAAATTGGATTGGAACTAGGAGGTAAGCATCCCTCGAAGTATTAAACAAGTTGTCATTTCGACAGCATAACATTAGCATAAAAATATTGGATGTCAATGCTGAAGCAAAGCATTCATTTTATAGAAGAGTAGAAGACTCTTCAATTCCTCAAGGAAGTACGCCAAAAGTCACATGAGACTCTTCAAATTTCCAAAAACCTTCCAACTTCTCAAAAAGGTGTCCACTTTTCCCAAGGCATTAAAAGACTTTAAATATTAAATTTATCCTCCATGATGACGTCCCCCTTCATGACCACCTTTTAAGAACAACTTAAAGTTAATGAACTAGGCCAAGGGGTCAACTTGAAATTAAAACATTAATGCCTTGAAATATATTATTTCACCAAAATAATGCTTTTTAAAGCCAAAATCAAACCCAAGCAACTGCTCCAACTGAAAATGACTTAATGAAGGATGACAACTGAACCACTGCCAAAATTAGTATTTACTAAAAATAGTAAATACCTAGAAATGCCACAAACCTCCAAGCAAGGAAACCCTAATTTCACTTTTGATCAACCTACGGATTTCCGGAAATAGGCTATCAGTCAAAGAAGAGCGTATGGCCAAAATGGGGACATTACATTCAGAGGGCTCAAAGTTCTGGGCGCCCTTGGCGTACAGGGGCGCTTTTGTGCTTCTAAGATACAATTTTCACTTCCCAGCTCTTCATGAAATGGTCCCACTTGGTCTTCATTGCTGGATATTTGGCTGCTCCGGTGAATCTGCTAACAGACTCATTGCGAAGCTTGATTGAAACTAAGGACTTCCTAGGAGTTGTGAAACCTGGAAGCTGCATTTGATGCTCCAAAAAGTTGGGCGCCTTTTGGTAGCAAGGTGCTTTTTGCTCTATACTTAGTCAATTTTCATGTTTTCAACTTTCAGCATTTGTTTTTTTGGTGTCCATTTGATCTTCATTTTTTGTCATTTGACAGGTCTTCTGAGTTGGCAGATAGATTCACTGTGGAGTTGGACTGAAGACAAGATGAATTGCTTGGAGGTCACGAAACCTCAAAACTGAATCTAATGCTTCAAATTCACAGGCACCCCTGGCTTGCAGGGGCACTTTTCCTTGTTGGACTTACTCAATTTTGTGTTTCTTGACTTTCAACAATTCTTGCTTGATCCTCACTTTCGGGAGTTTGACAAATCTTGTGAACTGGATGTTGGATTCATCGTGAAGTTGGCAGAATTTTGAAGAGGACCCCCAAAACGAAAAGTCCTAACAACTGTGTCTAAGCTCTCAAATTCATGGGCGGCCCTGGCCTGCATGGGTACTTTTGGCTCCAGTTGGTAGTCATTTTCAATGATTTTTACTCTGTTCACACTACACATTCACCGTGTTGTCGACTGTGTCGACTACTTTAAGAACCTTTGCCGATGACATGAACGCGTTGATTGCGTTGTGTGACAAACAAAAACTGAAAAATATTCTAAGGCATTGAAGCCTAGACACCCTCTTTGAGGTAAGGCGTCCATCTCTAGACTTAGAATATTTTTGGCAATTTTCAACTTTTGAAATTTCCCCTCCGCTGTTCACCATTTTTTGAGCATCTTTCCCCATAGATTCTTTTGTGAAGCGTTTGAAGCTTAGATTCTGATACCTGGTACTGACCATCTTCCATTGATGACCTTGGAGGTCCTAACTTTTCTCCTGAAAAAGCGAAATAGACCCACCAGAGAAAAATTGACTTTTTGGCGATTCTGACTAGACCAGTGTGATCATGATGACAAATTAACCAATCAAAATCATTTTGAGCCATTTATGGAAAGATCCTGTTTTTAGGGTTTTTCTAAAAATAGGGGCTTGAAACCCTAATTTCAAAATTTTCAAAATTTTGCAAGCATCCTCTTGACAATAAACCTAGAAAAACCCCATGATCCATTTGTTGTTTAGAAATTTCTAAACAAAAAAAACTATTATTTTTAGACATTTTGAGCTTTTTTGACTTTTGACGACAATTTTACAAGATTTTGACCATTTATAAACAAAATGCCTTATTGAAGCAAATTTTTTATTTTGGGTACAACAGGGTGGAAACGATGTCTTGGAATACTAGTTAAACTAGAATACCAGATTTGAAATAGATGTATCTATATTTGTGCACGGGTGAGGTCACAGGCAAAAGGAAACTCCAAAGTATTAATGATGGAGTCTTTTATTTGTCACACTCACAAAAGAAATAGTAAAGGTCCTTACATGATTTATAAAGGTTGGTTCAAAAAGGGATGGGAAAATGTGACAAGGGACAAAATAACACAACTATCCTTCTATTCGTTGCAACCAAGCATGAGTTGAAGAAGGATTCAAACTTTTGTCTAGTGAAATATCTTTTGACATTTTAGGAGAATGTAATTTGGAACTGCTATGCTTCTTTGCTCAAAATGGTAGCATTTCAGACAAGGTAATTTCTTCATTCATGAAACAAGAGCAATTATAAGGCCTTGATCCATGGTGAAATACCTCGTTGGAATTGTCAATGAGATTTTAGGTACATGCTTATTTATCATCTACATGTTTTATGGCAAGAGATCCCAAGGACTTGCAAATGGAGTTTTGATTTAAGAAAATATGAACAATCATCAAACAAAGACTATAAACAACCATGGATGCAACCATAGAATAAAAATTCCTATGTTAGCACTAAAGGGGGTTGTTAGAAATTAGTGCTTAGCATAGGTTATTGAATAATAATTTTTAATGTAAGTGATTATGTAATAATCACTTTATAGTTAGTATAGATCAGTTGCTAGTTAGTTGTTAGGTGGTTTTGGGTAGTTAGTAGGTTGAATGGCTATATAAAGCCATTGAATGTAATAATGGTGAGTTGAAGATGATTGAATAATTTGTGGGCTTGGGCCTTTGGCTCTTTGTTTCTCAATTTCAATACTAGTGAGAGCACACCCTTAGTTGGCCAAGTGGAAACTTCAACCCATTGGACCAATGGCATTGGATGTAGTGAGAACAATGAATGATAACATCCACCCCACCACTTCTAGGAAAAGTTTTGTGTAAAAGGAAAGCTTATGACTAAGCAACTCAATGGGATAAGTCTAGGCAACTTGGATTTATCGTCTATAGATATCCTCGTTGGCAGCTTTAGTGACAATCTCCTTTGTGGGAAAGATTTGACAAGGAGTGTCCAAGAAGTACATGAAAGTAGGTAGTCTATTAATAGAGATGTTGATAAGCTCATAATACCAACAATGTCGGCATTTAGTGGGGTATAGAGGTGCATACCTCTTTAAAGAAAATAACTAAGTATGGGTACCTCTCACAACTGGAAGTGGAATCTCCAATGGATTGAGTTTGTGGATGTAGAAAGTGAGCTTGAATATAGTCTCAAGGCATAGAGGTTGGGAAGCAAACTTGACTTGGACAATGCATTGAGGAATAGTCTATTTGCAACAAATCATGCACTACAACATGACAATTTGAACCCTCTCAATATGAGCCTAGTTGACAGACTCCAAGCTAGGTTTCCAAGCCTGAGAGCCATATAAAGCTATAGGTTTGATGATTGTATTAAGAATGCATATCTTCGAAGTGTATCTAGAAACATTTATGCTCCAAGATAGAAAGAGAGGCATATCCCTTGCAAAGGCATGATTGAGAGGCAAGATTCATGCTAAAAGATGGGCTAGAAAATGGGACCTCCAAGTAGGTGAATGCCAATGTGATCTCCAAAGGTTCCCCTTGATGGAAGAGCTAGAATTTAGAAAGACAATATTTGGAGATGTTGAATATCATGACCTTGGTTTTGCTAAGTTTGAACACAAGTTGGCAAAGCTCACAAAAATGAGCAAGAGTATCAAGTTGTTGCTTGTGAGAGACCGGATGTCTCTAACCCTTGCAAACAGTTATAAAGATAGTGCAAATCGTTTTGTTTTTGAAAGTTTGCAATTTCTATGTGTTTTTGTAATTAAATAATCTTTTTTCTGTAATTTTAAAATAAAGGTTGCCAGTCATGAAGATAATGCAAGAAAATACAAATACTGGACAAACTGAATATTCAACAGCTGCAAAGATATTTCATTGATAAATAAGATCATATACAGCTGAAACAATAATGTGGCAAACTTGGAAATGCAACCTCAAAGCTCAAATAGAAATCTGGAAATTTCACTTGCAGCCGCCTGGAGACTGAATTTCTGTACAGCCAGCCCTTGAAATTGGTTTCTCCTCTCCAAAAATGATAGTAGATGACTCTAAGACCCTAGCCGCCCCTAATGAAGAAAGAAATCGCTCAAAAAGGTAGGCGATCTGCCCTAGAGAGAAAAAGTCCTCTTGCTGGTACAGTATGGCCTGATTCATGAGCTGTTGGTATGTCTTGGGGAATGTGCCAGCCACCTTAAATTCTGATTTTTACTTGTTTCTCCCTTCACAATAAATTTTTCCTTCAAACACTTGATTAAACCCTTGTAATAAACTCCTCTAAATGCCTTTTACTATAGCGTCTCCTGTAGCGTACACTGTAGCGTCTACTGTAGCGCGACACTATTCACATGTACTGTAGCAGCCAACACTAAATCTGATCTGCATGTAATAATCTTCAAAACCCTTGTGAAAAACTTCACCAATTTGCACAAATGAAAGGACGAAATTATCCTCTCCTCAATTGCAACCCTTCAAGAGATCTTTCACTCCAATTATGCTATCAATAGGAAGGTTTCGTTTCCTATGATCAAAGAAGAAAACTGCAAAAGCCCTAGGCTCCACAATAAAAAACCAATCAAAATAATATTCATCAACTGGATGCTGAGAATGAGCTCTTGCCTCTATTTTTATTCTTTCCTTAAGAGAGCTCAAACACCTTCAAACACCTTCCTGGCCAATGTGGGATAAAAGATTTATTCCCACATTAAATTATTCACTTAATGCACTTTATTATATTAAAGTGACTTTATTATTATAAAGTTACTTTATAACTTTATAATAATATTAAAATATTAAATAAATCACTTAAGTCACTTAAACTTTAATATCTTTTGATGTACTTGTCTGATTGCTAAGCCGTCTAAGCCAGGAGTCGACTCTCCCTGTTCTCCATGTGATTGGATGCCTGTCTAAAAATAGAAACCTTGAACAGTGACTTACTATAAATAGTAAGTATGTGAAACTGAGTCTAGAAACAGTTGCAAAGGCCCAATCAAGGTCGACACAGCCAATATGCTCTGCTCGATTGTCTTTCTATTAATAGGAACCCTGACTCTCCCAAAATAGTAACTTACTATAAATAGTAAGTGTGCCAATCTGAGTCAAATAACCTGTGCAAAGGCCAAAACCTGAATCCAGCTGAAGAATAATGTCTCTAAATCACCGGTAACTGCCATAGAAGACCCTCTATCCATAACTGTTAGCCTATGAGGGTCAAATGATAGGCTAATCCTTACGAACTCTGATGCTCGCAAAATGGGGACATTACATTGCTATAGGCCCTTGATAGAATGACAAAGAGCATTATCAATAAAAAGTAGTATGGCCATAACCAACCCATGTAAGAGACAACCATCATCAATGTAGGTATGTCGTTGAAGAGACTCCACAAACTCGTTAATGCAAAGGCTAAATAGGTTCAGTGAGAGAGGGCATCCCTACTTGACCCAAGTGATACTCTTCACAATGTTAGAAAGACCACAAGAAGTACAAAACTATCTACTAATTATCTTGTAAAGCCTCCAAGTTTCGATGATGAGAGAATCTAGAATGTCAACACTACACAGTGTTTACTACTCTATCTGATAAAATAAATACATGAATTAATAATAGAGATGAAATGCATACTAGATACATGAGTAAAATATATCTTTATTCGCACATGAACTTACTACAGAAGAAGACCAGAGATGGTTAGCCAAGGATCAAAGTTGATCCGACTAGATCATACTACCTTCCTTGATGATACACAATCTATTTAAAGGACCCGACAATTTCCAAGAAGAACACAACCGTTAAGCAATCGATGCTTATAACTACTTGAAGCCAACAACCAATTAATACAAAGGATTAATATGTATTCAGATAACCAATATTATCGAAACACAATAATGGACATTGTACACTAACTACATCATCCCCTTGAAAAGAAAAAATCGTCTTCTAGATGACAAGTAAGCATCAAGTAACATTAGGGAAGACTTGCCAAATTGATGACGATATTGTAAACAAGGGCCTATAGAAAAATTTGGAAGTGTACTTTGCAAACTCAAACGACTGTACTTGGCAATTTAAATGAGTGCAATGGGTGTTTGGGGGCAGCACCCTGTTGTGACCTTTTTCACACATCGCCCCATTGCAAATGGGGACCCCCCTAATTTTTGCTTCGTTTCGGTCTTTTGGCTTTGCTTTTGGTTTGTTTTGCTGTCGTCTCTCTCTTTCTGCTGTTTGTCTTTCCGGGGATGTGCCCGTCTGTGAGCTTAAACGTGAGATTTTGGCTAAGTCTATAGAATTGGAGTTTGAATTTTCCAGCCAACTTGAAGTCAAATGAAGTGAATAACTTGAAATTTGAGACACTGTGAAATGCCCTGCGAATTATGACTAAAAATTTGTTATTCCATGCCTTGTCTGTCTACCAAACATCTGCCTTGGATGCAGTTTGACTGATATAGTTTTCTGCTTATGGCCTTCCCTTAAATCTGACTGCTTTGGTGTCTCACTTGTTTGGTTTGAAGGGAGCTGTTTCTTTCACACATCGTCAATATTATTATACTGATGTAAGATCCTAATCTGTGCTTTGTATTTTTCTGTCCTGTTTGGATTTGCCTTTGTTCTGATAACTTCTTTTCGGATTTCAAGTAGATGTGGTTTATGTATTCAAAGGTAAGCATGTGACGATCTTACCATATTAGGATGCACAGAAGTTTATATAAGATAGTAACAGATTGAGTGTGGCACTACCTTAAACACTGAAGGGTCTGATATGCACCAGGAACTGCTCAGAGGTTATTTGCAGACATTATACAAAACAGGAATCATGCCAGAATTCTAAAATAATGCGTTTATAACCTCACGTCCCATGATCACTATGGATTAGCATATTCAGAAAGTCACTTTCAGTTTAACATATAGATTTACCCAACTCAAACAGTGCTCATACAGACAACCCAAAGACTCCAAACTGTACCATATACTGAGAGAGTTTCTTACACTAGCAGGGACGGTATTATAGCATTTATCCTATCTCCAAACTCATAGAACTAGTTGACTAGTGAGCAGAACCATTAAAGTGATTGTATTCAGCTTTGACTATAAGATTTTCTGATATTTGCAAGACAGGAAATACAGGTACAGCAGTATGACTCGAGCAACACATTCATAAATTATCACAAACATTAATCATTGCTGTCAACACAAAACTACATGACTCAGCAAATAAGATGGTTCAGACCTGGTTATGCAGTCGGTTTCAACCTTAATATGAAGCTAAACCCGTAGGGGAGCTCCCAGAAAATGCGTCCACCACAAATGCCCGTGTTTCCAATCGAAACTCATGAGATATGAGTCGTCCTGCTTGTAGAGTCCTCACGTCTCCTTTGGAACCACCGTGGATTGTCCCAGCACAGATAGAAGCTGAATATCAAACCGTTCTGCTTCAAGGAAACACGTCCATCTCAGAATGCTCGATTTCTTCAACAATACGCCCAGAGAACAAGTATGCAGCAAGCAACAACTCGTCTATGATTTCTACAGGGAGTCACGCCTTCAACGAGCTTAGGAACTTCTCAAAAATCATCACTAAGAAGCAACAACATCTCAGTACATGATGAATGCGAAAATCTGAGTGTCAGCTGCTTTCTTCATTCCAGACATTCGACCATGCCAAGCTAGGAGTGATGATCTCACACTCAAAACCATGGCTGTTAGGGTTTCACATTCTCCACCCAAGAGCTCGACCAGTTTTCCTCTGAAAATTATGCAACAAAAAGTCCCGAATATTTCCTCCCTCTTTCTATTTGTATTTCCCCTTCAAAATTACTAGTGACCTTTTTTATAAAGTAATGCTATTAATACTTCATAAGTCACTTTATGATTTATTTTCACTCTTCAAAATATAAGTGACTTTTACAAGGAAATATTTAAAATATTTTACTAAGTCACTTAATAACTTGATTTAAAAATTATTTAATATCCCTGTTTTGAAAATAATTTAGGAGTTAGGGAATATTAAATAATTGAGTCATTTTGTCCAATTTTTGGGGACATTACATACTAACATTGTTGTTAGTATGCTTCTAGCAGGTTTCCACTGAAATTTCATCAGATTCCGACAACTTACTATTTTTAGTAAGTGTGTAATTCCAGGCATTCCTTCAGCATTCTTGAAATTCTGACAATCACGCCACATCCAGAGCACATCAGGCTGCTCACTGGCAAAATTTGAGCTGAAATGGGCAACTTTCTATTTTTAGCAGTTTCGGCTTCCGGAGCAAATTTCAGGGTTTATATGCTGAGTTTTTCAATGCATGTCTGAGGATTCCTTCTGGGTTTTCAGAGACCTTCGCGACAGTATAACATGCAAAATGAGATAACAACTTTCAGAATTCAGCCTTTAGAGGCTATTTTTAGGGTTTGCATGTCAGGGTTTTCTTTGCATGTCAGGTGATTCTTTGTGGGTTTTTCGAGACCTACACAGTGGTGTGACATGCAAAGTAGGATAATCACTTATTCAGCAACTTACTGTTTTTAGTAGATACATTCTGGCGGCTGCCTCCCAGCACTTCAAAATCACGAGCTGATCGCAATGCAACAGAAACGAGGACAAACGGAGGTCATTTGATACGCATGCAAGACCAATTAGGGTTTCCAGCTTCGGGACCCAAAAAGAGGCATAAAAAGAATTTTCGAAAACCGTGTATACCACCGTGATTAGCATCTTTCAAGCTATCTGCTGGTAAAATTCGAAGGCAAACGGAGCACTTACTATTTATAGTAAGTCATTTCAGAAATAGGCTAAAAATAGAAAGTCAGCAGCAAGTGCCGACGTCAACGGGCAGGTCACGTGGTGAGGAGCGCGTCATTCGAATTTCAAGTCAAATGGAGTTGTGGAAGTCTCAGAAGCAAGCAGTTACTATAAATAGTAAGCCACCTCCAGAAACATGCTATAAATAGCAAGTCAGCGCAAGGCATCGGCAGGTACAGGTCAAGCAGGTGATGAAGACCCCATGGCGCGAATTTCAAGGCGAACGGAGTTGCAGAAGATGGAAAATCAACAACTTACTATTTTTAGCAGGCCTATGCAGAGGAATTAGGGTTTCCTAAATTCAAGGGCAAAAACACGACAGTCAGGTAAATGCAATATCTAGCCACAATCCCCACACTTCAGATATTCAGCACATGAAATTTGAAGACATTCTGAGCAATTGCTATTTCTAGAAAGTTGCTAAAAATAGCAGGTGCAGGCAGATATCAGGCACCAGTAGCACAAATGCATCCCGAGATTCAAAACAAAGCAAAATCCAGCCTTTTTGGAGCTTGAAATTAGCTTGAAATTCATAATTTGGGAAACTTTCTAAAATTAGAAAGTTAGGGCAAGCTAGGGTCAGCATGAACGAATCACTCTAAATTTGACAAATGGCATAAAATTCATTGAAGTTGATAAATTTTCAAGTCCAGCCAGTGAAAAACGCCTTTAAAAGCTGAAGGTTGGTGGAAATTCTCTAAGCACTTGAAATTTGAAGTTCACAGGCCAAATGCACCTTGAGAAGCTGAAGATATGGCACAAAATTTGTTCAAGACTACTAAATTGGAAGTAGATGACCCCAGATGCGCCCTAGCCTAAGGAGAAGGAGGTGAAAATTTACTAAGTATTACAAATTTGAAGTACTACCTCCCAAGTGCGCCCCATCTGCTGGAGGAGTGAAAATTTAGTGAAGGCATTGAAAATGAAAGTATAGGGGGTGAAATGCGCCCTTGAACTTGAAGTTAGTGGAAAATCTTCTAAGTGTTGCAAAATTGGAGGAGGATCTTCAAAATGCGCCCCAAGCTAAGTGGAGAGGATAAAATTCTTCTAAGTCTGGGAAATTTGAAGGAGGCATAGAGAAATGCGCCCTTGAGGTTGAAAATTGGTAAAAAAAGTTTCTAACTCCTCAAAATTCAAAGCATGACCTCTTAAATGTGCCCCAAGCTGGAGGGGTGGGTTTTAAAATATCTAAGTGTTGAAAATTCAAAGCATGCCCCCTTGAATGCGCCTTGACTCATGAGAGGCTCCAAGAAATTTTCCAAGTATTCAAAACTAGAAGCTCAGGGTATGATTTGCGCCTGGCTAGAAAAAGGTTGAAAATATATTCTAAGTCTTTTAAATTTGAAAGTCAACCTCCTATATGCGCCTGGACTTGCCTGTGGGGCCTTGAAAAATACCAAGTTCCAACACTTGATGTAGAAGACCTCATCTGTGCCCTTGGAAGAGAAGATGAGTCTAAAAAATTCTAAGTACTTGAAAATGAAAGATCACACGCTAAGATGCGCCTTAGTTTGGAGGGGGAAGCTGGAAATGTTACTAAGTGTTGAAAATTTGAAGCTCAGCATGTCATATGCGCCCAAGTTTGAAAGGTGCCATGAGGAAATTTTCTAAGTGTAAAAAAAAATAATAAAAATTAGAAGCTCAAGCCCCCATTTGCGCCCTTGAAAGAAGATGGAGTAAAGAGTTCATTAAGTGTTACAAATTTGAAGTACCACCTGCCAAATGCGCCTTGACTTGTGGAAGGTTGAAGAAAATTGTCTAAGGCATTCAAAATTGAAGACCACCCTCTTGTTTGCGCCCAAGGTCATGGGAAGAGTATAAAATATTCTAAGGCTTTTTGAACTCAAAGCACAGGGTCTAAAATGCGGCCTTGAGGTTGAAAATTGATAGAAAAAATTCTAAGTCATGAAAAATGAAAGCTTAGGGGTGGAATTACGCCCAAGACAAGAAGGAGGTGATTGTAAAATGCTAAGTGTTTAAAACTAGAAGCTTGACTAGGTAAATGCGCCTTCACTTGGAAGTGGAGGTGAAATTTTCTAAGGAATTGAAACTAGATGCTTGCCTGGGTAAATGCACCCAAACTTGAAAGAGGAGGATTTGAAATTTTTCTAAGGCAAAGTGAAGGCATGAAGGCTTAAATGCGCCTGGACTAAAAAGGAGGATGTGTTGAGATTATTGTGGCTAGATGGTATGAAATTGAAAGTTAGACCCTTGATGGCGCCTAGATTGGGACATGAAATGATGAAGTATTTTCCAAGTGTTAATATTTAAATTCCTTCCTTAGGGGGAAATCACGCCTGGACTTGGAAGTATGAAATTTGGATGAAATTGCTAGAGATGAAGTTAGAAGATGCCAGCCGCACAGGGTCAATGAGAAATTTCAAGTCGTAGCAAAGAAATATGCCCAAGGATGGAGAACTAGATTAAATTTGATAAGAAGATTATTTTTCTAAGGTTCAAAATTCAAAAAATTAAATGAACCCGTTCGTTGTGTACCCATGGATTCGACGCGTTCTGAAGAAAATTTTCTTATGGGTATTGGAGATCTTCGACAAGGAGTAGATTTTAACATCTTCTGCATTTTGCCAAGGCTTTTGAGATGGATAATTTGATCAGCATTTGAATTATGAAATTTTTCTAAGGGAAAATTTAAAATTTTCTAAGGCAAGAAAGGAAAAAGGATGTTGAAATATGTCGCCTCGGCGGATGAATTTTAAGTTGGGCACCTACATAATTTTTGATCAAGTTCCTGATAAAATTTTTTTGCTCGAGCCAGAGTTGGATGAAATATCAGAGTGAAGTGCGCCAAGCAAAATGCAAGATGGGTTGGAAATTTGACTAAGGCATGAAGAATTTAAGGCAAAAGTTGGCTATAGAAGACGATGAACCCTTGGAAGTTAAAGTGCGAAAATCCTGGTAAGTAAGTTGAATTTATATTATGAAGTGTTCTAATACTCTTCTCTTTATTTGTTTTGCAGGAAAAACGTTGAGACCAGGCGATGATGACTTAAAGTGATGAAGAAAATACTCCAAGACTACATTTCAACCTCGAAGGAAGAAAGTTGCGAGAAATGGCTAAGTGTTGAGACTTCGTATGCGCCCAGCTCAAGTGACAATGAAGAAATGTTTTCAAAACTCAAGATGGAGAAAAGAATAGAAGCTCGAGCAAAGTTGAAGAACTGCGTCAAGAAGAAGATGAAGAACAGTGTGAACGCGTTTCAAAGCTGGAATCTTCTAGAAGGATGATGGACATTAATGGCTCATTTATTGCCCCACTCCTCTTGGTGGTGGTTTTTAGGGTGAATCTTGTTTAGGGCTGAGGTGGCACGATCTGGGCCATCCAGTCAATTGTAATCTGAGCCGTCCGTTGGACTGGGCTATCTATAAAAGGGGGAGTCCCCCTCATTTGTACCTCATGAGACAGTAGAATTAGAGTAGAAGTTAGAATAGAGAGACAAATTAGAAGTAGCTTAGTATAGATTGATAGAGTAGTTGAAGAAGAAGGAAAGTTTTTCCTTAAAACTTTGTAAGAAATTGTTGTGAACACTCTCCCAATAAAAAGAATTTTCATTGATGATGAATTTCGTCTTTTGTTGTGAGTAGCTAGCAAGGTTTCTTCGTCCTTCTGATTCGAGTAGTGACTTAAAGTAGAATAAGTTTCATTCATGCAAGCAATAGATAGTAATTGTGGAATGTGGTCTTCAATTTGAGCAAACTTCGTCTATCCATACCACTAGTGTGTTCGCTGATGGTGAATGCGCCTTGTGTGGTCAACTAGAATATCATGTACTTAACTTCGATCATGATTTGTATGTTTATATGCGTCGTTGTGATGGTATTTTCATGCTAAGTTGTGATCTGAACACCTTGAGCTACTCCTTTGAAGATTGCACCGGTTCTGTGGAGGCTGTCCGAAGCGAGGCAAAGCAGAGCCTGGTTGAAGCTTGTGAGAATTGATCGCCATGTCCACGCCTTAGAATAGATTAGAGCTCTCTAAACCCTGCATTTTAAATTCAGAACTTTCAAGTTAGAATAGGAAACCCGCGCTTCATAGACAAATCTTTCGAGCATTTGAATTCCTTTCTCCGCTACCGAACAGTTTCGTAAGTCCCCTTGAAGTACTAGCAAATCACATCGAGCCAACTGAGCCTATTCGCACTGAAATAACCTTGGAGTTGAACGCATGAACTTTCTTGCAATCTTAGCATGCTGGATACTTTGATCAAGAGAGAATAGGGTAGCTGTTGGCGACTTTATTCTGCGTTGGTGCGGTCACGAAAAACACATCAACACACCCCCAGTGGGGTCAAGGGTAGCTAGGGAAAGAAGTTGCCCTATGGTGTTTTATGGCCGTACGATGTCGACCACCAAATCCCCACGATAATGGATTGTTCGCCATACAATGTGCCAAATGAAAGCATTGCTAAGGCATACGATGTACACAGGGATGACAGGAGGATGATGCCCTATGTTGAGAGGATGTCGTATGGTAGTGTTGAGGAGAGGCCGTGCAATGAAGATGCCAAAGCAACGTAGGATGTGATTGTAAGGAGATGGTATGGGAGATTTGCTAGAAAGTCATGTGATGAATTTGCAAGGGAATAATATGACAGAAGGTAGAGCTCTAGTCGTGATCGTACGATGGTTGTAGGACCACATTGCATGGGAAAAATGACATTGTACGATGGGGAAGTGAGTGACTATATGATGATGGTAAGTCCATGTCGTACAACAAGAATGACATACGTTGAAGAATGGTCTTTGTATGTTGATGATTAGTTTGGGCTATATGTCGTAGAATAGACACCGCACGTTGAGGATTTGACTAGGTCGTATGATGATAAGAGTTGCTGGTTGTACAATGAAGTAAAATACTTGTTGTACATTATGAAACGAGACCCTTCGCTATTTGTTGCAATGCCACTGTCGTCGTGCTATATAGGAGGTCCACCATTTGATGTGAAGAGGTTGAGGTTGTCGTACGGTATAAAAGTTACTCCTTTCTCCTTGCCATATGATGTGCAAAAATTCTCATCATTCTCCTTGTTGTACAATATGGCAAAATGTTGGTCATACTATATAGTTGGACCTTTTAATTAGTTAAGCTTTGTAGTCAGTCCTTTTATGTAATTGGGCATGTAGTTGGGCATTTTAATGTAGTCAAGTAGTTTAGTATTTTCTCCTTCAATTTCCGAATAATATTTTTGCTTCTTCCTTTCCACTGTTTCTTTATTTTCTAATTTTCTTTTTTTTTGTAAATTTTCTGTGAAGTTGATTTGACTTGACAAGTATCTATGCATTCCAAGTTAAATATTTTGCTCTTAGTACTCTTAGACTTACCATCTGTAATTTTGCATTCTTTCATAGGTTTCTCTTCTCTAAGAGTTGTAGCTTCAAAAAAAATAGTATTCGACAAAAATACCTCATAATCCCCCATTTTCTAGTGAAATAGACCACAAAGAGAATTCATTTCATCCTCCGAACATGATTGTAACTCCAAAATTCCTTCGTCATTTGGATCTATTGGATAGAGATCATGCTTCTTTGTCCATTCTTCGTCAGAGTTGGGATCCAATGAATCAGAGGAAGCTACTTCCTCACTTATAACTTGGCTCTTTAAATCAATTACATACTTCCGACCCTTGTTTTCAATGGAGATTGTATTCTTTTTCCAATTGTGATCAGCCTTGGTTGCTACCAGCCAACCTCGACCTAACAATGCATCGTACACTTTCTTCCTTAATGAAATGACCACAAAGTTCAACAAAAATGCTTGGGCTCCAATAATTACCTTTTGTCCCATTAAAACTCAAAGTACCTTAATACCTTGTTGATCTGCACCCACCAATTGAAAAGTTGGCGGCTAAATGGTTGGCTTGCCAAGACTTCTCCAAGTGTTTTTTGAAAGTATGTTCACACCAGATTTGCCATCAACAATTGTATTAGTGAGATTCCTTCCAAGGATCTCCATATTCACCATCGTTGGTTTCTTTGTTGTGTTAACTATTAGTAACATTGGATCAATCACTTGGTCGCCTGACAATGGAGGTTTAGTTATTGGTTCTTCATTCTCACTAGATTCCAATTGGGTCGCAGTATGCACTGTCTCATTTTCCCCCGATATAATAGCATTTCGTAGTTCAAAAATACTTTGTAATAAATCCATTACTTTAATTGGTATGATGTTTTGGAGTACTTGCCTTGTAATAATTTTTTTGGATTGTATTGATTTGTTGCTGTACTTGCATTTACATTTGAGTGGTGTCATTCATTAGCCATAGTATTCTCCACTTCAACCCTTGCTTCACGAAGCCTTTCTTTTTTTTGTGCATGGGTTTGAGTACATAGCCTTCTTTGCTTGGGCATGAGTAATGGCCACTACTTCAATATGCCTTACATCAATCATGTTGATGTTGGTCTTTTGCTTTGGACATCCAATGCCTTCATGGTCTCTAGGTCCACACCACTTGCACAATACTTACTCGTTGTCTTGCTTGTTTTGGCAACCTCTTGCAAAGTGTCCCCATTCATTACCTTGTTGACATTGTATGATAGGGAATCCTTTGGGGTCATACTGTATTTGGCATCTGTAATGTGCCAACCCTTCGGTAAAATAATTTTTTCTAAATTTAGATCATACGAGTAAATAAACGTGCTAACATGACATTGCAATAAATTTTTCTTTTGTTTATTGATAATACATGAACGAGATGCCATATCAAATTACAATAAAGATTCCATTTCATTATAATAACTTCACAAGTACATAAAACAAGAATACATAGCTCCAATGAGCTTTAGAACAAATAGTAGTAAGAAGGTCCAGGAATCCGCCTTTCAAATCTTGGTACTTCAGTAGCCTTCAGTGGAGGAGAAGCATCACTCGGGTGCTTTTCCGCCAACCACGGACTTATAATGCGTTCCCTCGCACATCTATCATTCGATAGATGGCCCTCCCTTCAACGAAGAGATTGGTAGAGTAATTGATACTATTAACCAACTGAGCATAGTGCTGTATCCTACATAACTAGATCTTGTGCAATCCGACAACCCTCGACTAGCATGTAATACAGGATCATGGTGAACTGACAGTGTAATCATCGCACAGTCTAACTGGATGTTTTGTACATTACACTACTTTGATCAAAGAGTTTCATACAGTATTACTACTGAGGGTCATCTTTCACATACACTATTCAGGGTTGATTTGACTGAGGGCTATCTTACACTACACATAGGTTTATCCTCCAATGGATAGTCTGTCATCCCAGATAACCTATCACCATACTAACTAATAGAAATGAATTGGCATATCAAGCATATTTCACAAGTTCCCTCCTATACTGGAAATCTTTATCCTAGGAGTATCACAAGCTCTTCCGAGTTAACCTAATAACTTAGCTGTTACTGAACCAAGCTCCTTTCCCGAGTGATACTTCCCTTCCCCTTGGAGCAATGGTTCATATACCTGCATCCACTGACACACGCTTTTGGAAGTCATATGTTTATAAGCAGTATATATAAACTTTTCAAAAGTTAGAATATTCACAATTCAATAACCATCTATTCTTCTTTATGCAGTATTTCACCATGAATAACATCAACTAAGATAACATCAAATGAAAACAACATCAAGTGAGATAACATTCATATTGAAAACAAGGTACAAGCATCATTAATTCATCTCCAAAATTCATATTACATTCACATTTATCCTATCTAGTAATAGTAAATAGTAACCTCATAATTTGGGGTGTAACAACATCGTCCTCTTTGATTTCGATAATTGCCTAGAGATGCTTTTTGTGGCTTCGATGGAGTGGACTCCTCTCCTTGCGTAAAGAGTACTTGTGTACTCTTGTTCTTCAAATTGTATGGGCACTCTTTTATTGAATGGCCCATAACCTAGCAAATCCTACAAAACATCTTTCAAGGACATTTACCTTTTTTGTGCCCTTGAATTTTGCACTTAGTACATCGTCATTCATTAGTTTCTTTGTTGGTTTCTTTCTTTGCTTTCAATTCTTGCATCATTCAGAGCATGTCTCTTCAAAGTGCTTATATTGTTCCCAATAATTTGTTGCCGTTGTTATCAGAAATTCCGTCTTCTTCTGTTTTTCTTTTACTGCACGAGGACATTTTATCTTCACTTACTTTGACCATTGCTCGATTGTAGGCTTGTGAATAGGAAGAGGATGGTACTACCTTCATTTTTTTTTCTTAATGGTGGAAGTAGACCTTTGATGAACCATCTTTTCTTCTGACCATCAACTGGTTCTGTTTCTAACTTTATAGGAAATTCTTTAAGTCTATGATTAAGCTTGTATGTTTTCGTGCTTACCTTGTTTTTTATTGTAAATTTTTCCTACTATTTCATTATTATTACAAAGCAATTTAAACTCTTCTTCGAAGGCCTTTTTAATCTCTCCCATGTGATTCGAGAGGCTTGGTCAATTTTTGTATACCAATCAATCGCTACACCTCACAAAGTGGTTGGAAAAGATCGTAGCCAATTGCTTTATCATCTCGCCCATTTGCTATCGAGATTGTTTCACAAGTCTTACAGTGCCGTATAGGATCCTTTGATCCATTTCTTGTAAACTTGGGCAACTTTTTCTTTTCTCTACTAGGGGTTACCATGATTTTGTTCTGATGCAAACCTAGCGTTTGGAATCTTCTTGCTAGGGAATTTTGATTTGGACATTTTGGCACTTCTCTTGCATTCTTGACCACATAAGAATCCTCAACTTTTCCCTTGACTTCAGCCCTCCACTCACTTGTTGTGCCTTCAGATTTTATTTTATACACCCTTGGCTTGACTGCTTCTTCAGTTGACAACCTTTCAATGCCTCGAAGGCTGCTCTCATACAATTATGTGAAGGACTGGGACTTTGTCTCCCAACTTGCCTTGTCTACAAAAGGTTGTCTTGACTTTTCTACTTGACCGTGTTCTTGGAAAGGGCTCCGACTTGGGAATTGTATGGTTGTATTTTTCTCAAATGTTTCTCGTAATCGTCTCCTTTGTTCCCTTTGCTCGATGATCCTTAAAGATCGTTTGATCTCTTGATATTAATCCCGTTGTGGTCTCTTCCCACCTTTATTGGGGTCTAAGGGCACAAATCTCTCAAATCTGACCCAATATCTTCAAGACAACGGCGCCAAATGTATTGTACACTGACTACACACAATATCTAGAAAAGTAGGTGTCTTGGTTGAGCCAAAGGTTTTATTGTGGTCTATAAAACTGCGAAATACTTGGGAAGATTGGTGATGGGCCTCCTCAATAATATCCCAAAGCATAAAGACGTGGTCAATATTCTAGTAGTCTGTCTTGAAGTTGGCCTACCCCCTAGCTTTGGGATTCCCTCTCTCAAAGTGCTTTAGAAGTTACATGTCTAACACCATGGTATAAAGTTTGGCAAATGTATGCCCAATAATAATGGTCCTATAGTTTCCAAGGTTGGAGAGATTGCTAGATTTATGAATAGGATGAATTATGTGATGGGACCAAGATTGAGAAGAACCTGAACAAACTACCTCATTAAAAAAGAAAATTGCCAAAGGGAAGGCAAGGGGATTCACACCATTTTGAGGAACTTCACTTGAAGGCCTCCATAATCTGCTTCTTTGCTGGTACACTACTTCAAAATAACCCTCTTGATGGTACAAGTAGGGAAAACAGTAAAGTATGGTGGTGGTGGAGGGGACAATGACAGCAAGCTGGTTGGGTACATTGTAGAGAGAACTAGCATAGGAAACCCATGCCTTGGTTTTGATGTTAGGAGGATGGTTCTTTCTCAATTTGACATGATGAGAAGTCAATCATTTTTTGAATGTACTTGGAGGGCATTGAGGCAGCTTGACCTCGCAGGGATTTAGATACTAATTATGGATAGCATGAGATTTGGAAACCCATAGCAGGTGATGGCATAAGCTTCTATATTTACAGTTTTGGGAGATCTAGCATACATAGTTCACCTTTACAGTGAAAATTTTGTGATCTTTGGACATGAGTGGAAAGTGTAACACTAAAATATTTGAGAGGATTTTATAGAGATTTCAGACATGATCCTTGCACCGTTTCAGTTGAAGAGAATGAGTTTAGTACATTTTGGATTATAGAGGTATATATAAGGAATTGATGCAAAGTACAATAAAATTATATTGAAAATTGAAACTATACTCAAAAGGTTGGAGGTCAAAGGTCACATATGACATTCATTTCTCCTGTGAAGAGAGTTGTGAAGTTATATGCAATATGTCTTTACATTAACGAAATCTATGATATATGCTTTGGTTTCCACTTAATATTTTGGCTCATCCTTTGTCTAATTTTTTTGTTTTGTAAAACGACGAATGTGAAAAACATTCAAGCAGCATTCTTATATCGCCTTATCTTAAAAATACGTAATTATACATGGGTGAATTGATATTACATGCACTTTGTACATTTATATTGATACATAATGCTAGTTAGATTACTCTGATTAGTTTTTTAGTCTTTTTTTGGACATCTAACATACTATGAACTTGTTGTAGTATTCACGAACAGCAGTTGTGCCACGTGCCTCAATACTGGCTACAGAAGTGGAGTGGTTGAAATCAATTAAGGCTGATTTGGTGGTATGTATATGTACATTCTGCCTCTACTGTTCAGCTTTTAGCATCTTTTAGTTTTAGATAATTATGTTTGTGAATTCAGTTGTTTGATGCTTTACTTGTTCCTATGGCACTTTTTTTACTAGGCCTTAATTATTCTCATTCAGAACTTATTTCAAGTGATGTCAAGGATTGCAATCCATTATTGCCATACATTTGTTGGAATTTGTTGTGATTTGAGCATGCTTTTCTTTCATGATAAGTGATAAAATTAAATACTAAGATCTAAATAGAGCATTTGGAGAATATGCTGTAAATTAATTTAGTAGCTGCGCTCATCTTGGAAACAGATTTCAGATGTTGTCCCTGTGGCATGTCGAGCAGCAGCAGATGCTGGAATTCCAGTTGTTTGTGTGACCAACTTCAGGTGATTGCTTGATTGGAGTGTTGCACAAAGGCCCTCTGAAAATATTTGTTTCTCTTATTGGATAAAGTTTGAAGACGAGAAAAAATATTTGACCAAAGTCATGAATATATGAAAGACATGCATAGGGAATATTGTACATCTAATAGATGTTCATCACTGAACCACAAGGGAGGACTCTTCTGCGGTAGCATTTTAATCCAAAATATTCTTGTTATATGCATTCCTACATGTCTGGGCTGATGATAAAACATGAGAATATCTCAGTTTTTATATTCCTTTGGGCCCTATTAGGTTAAACACAGGATATGGGCATTTGTTTAAAGGCTGATAGACAGCAGTTCATTCTAACCAAATTTTGACCTGTGGGTGTGTAATAGAGTTCTCTCTCATATTATATGTATTAAAAATTTTAAAGGCTTGCATTATGTGCAGATCATTTTCTGTGAATTTAAATTTTTATACATGCAAATCTCTATAAATTCTATATATCAGGAGCTTAATTGGACATGTTTTCATTTCTACTTTGAAAAGACATGTTTTCTTTTGGCTATATGCAGTTGGGATTTTATTTATGCGGAATATGTTATGGAAGCTGGTCATCTTCACCGTTCCATTGTTTGGCAGGTAATTTATATGATTGCTGCTAGTAGGAAAAGTGGTTGAAGATTGATTGACAGACCTCATTATTTAATTAATTTAAAGTAAACATTACCACAAAACACTAAAGGGGGCTATAGGCCCCATCAACCTATATGTGAGAAAGATGGCTCAAATAGAGCAGACAGGAATCCAACTTCCCCAACCCTAGGACCTGACTATACACATGATTTGATTAATAAAATAATCATGTAATACACAAGGGGACCATACCTGGAAGTCCTAGCCTATGGCAGATATAATTATTTTTGAACCACAATTGGGCTAAGAAATGGCCCCTTAATCCAAATCAGATCAAGATATAAAAAAAAGAAGCTGAAGCAGGTAAAACACTGTTGAAGTTGTCATGTATAATATTAGAATTATGCTGAGTGAGTATCTGTCACCACCTGAAATAGCTGCTTGGTACCTCCTAAACATGATAATCTCATTGGCTGAAGAATAGGAGCTGTACAATTTGTAACTTGTAGTTGTGAAGCTAGATTTTTACAATCCAAGTCCAAACCATGCGAAATCCTACTGAAATATTATAGTGAAGAAATGATTTTAGACGTGTAAACTGATCTAATGATATTTGAGATGTGCTACATTAGGAAAAGTGATATCTGTATCTATATCCATGTAATGGCCAACCCTGTTCTGAGTTTTGATTTGAGAATTTTGCTTGATATTTTTGGGTCGATAGACTTCCGTTTGATCAAACAGCAATAATCATTGTGCATGAAAGTAGTAGCATTGAATTAAAATGATCATACAAGTATGAACAGCAAATGAACCCTTCTCAGATTTTTTTGCATTCTAATGTTCAGCAGTACTTATGAGCAATACAAAAATTAACTAACTGTCTGAGCAACCATATAATGTTATTTCTTCACCCTTTGACACCCTAAGACAGTGCTAGCTACGCCTTACAAAGTACAGCAACAATAGAACTATTGTAACAGCAGATTAAATGGTAATTTCTGAGAATAACAAGGCTGCAGTACAATAACAGCAGGCCCAAATTTTGCTACAGCAGCATGTATACTTTCACTAGCACATTTTATAATCATAGACCAAACTACAATCAGAATACACCATTAAAATGTGCCCAGACCTGGATGAGATGCTGCTACAGGCCAGAAATGAGCTCGAGCTGCTACAGGAATGACTCAGAATGACTGCAACTTCAGAAAACGCCCAGAATAGGTACAGTACTTCAAATAAGGGTATAAACGCTACTGATATGCAAGATTGGGATAGCTTTCAACTCTTAATGCCTTCCTCATTAGCAGACCATATCCACAAATGGCACGAAATGATCAAACCAGCCTCAGACAATGAGATAAATGCTACTCACAGACCTGAGATGAAACACACCAGCCTATAGGATACACACGTCCTCTTCCTGAGTTCAAAGATAATCAGGATACACTTTCAGATCCACACATACAGGTCTGGAAACAATAGCAGCAAAATATACTATGATTTCTGAGCAATAACAGTCACCACGTCCAGGCTGCAATATATCAGTCGTCCCTCCAAATAAAAGGTAAACTCTTCCCAACCTCCACGTGAACCCTTAAGACAAGCCCACGAACCAACAAAAAAACCCTAGCACTGTAGCATGGACTGTAGCGTGGTACTGTAGCACGACATTGTAGCGATGTCACTATAGCACGGTACTGTAGCATGCTTTAAGAAAATCATAAAATCAACAAAAATCTTCATAAATTAAACTCCATTCATACCTCAAGAAATAGATATTGATTACCATCAGTTTTGCCTTCAAAAATGCAATAGAAAAATGATTGGATTACTCAATAAACCCTTCAAATTGAATACCAAACTCAAATACAAATTATGACCAAGTAGAAGCCCTGTATGATCTCCTCCACAAACCAGCTAGGGTGGGTCTCTCACCACCGAAACCAGTGCTAAATATGAGGGTTTCTGTCCTCAACCAGCTGCAACAATAAATTGGAAATAATCCTACAAAGTTTCCTTCAGTTGTCAAATCCATCATAACCAAATGAGAGCCAAAAAGCAGATTAAATAGAAGTGGAGGGAGAAATTAGGGAAACCTCCAATTTGAATCTTTTTCCCTCCAAAAGCCCAACGCCCATTCTAACCTTTTAATAATTTGCTTTATACTTTAGAACATAATCAAAATATTCCTCAAAGGGCGTCTTGCTCAAAAGGAAACTATTTTACCTTATTCAGCCTTCTAAAACAATGTTAAGTTATTTCATTAGGCACCAAGGTACTTTTCGATGACCATCTACCCCCTCACTTAAGTTATAAAGTTATTTTATTAAAATAATTTAAGTGACTGATAAAAAGTAAATATTAAATAATCCAACCTTAGGCTCTCCAACGCCACCATAGAAATAACACTGTTGAGGACACTATGAGTCTGAGACCGATTTCCCGAAATAAACTTACTATTAATAGTGCTGGCATTTAAATTTGCACCTTTGGAATGCGTATTTGAAACGGACAGCTATGCACAGATAAACTGCTCTTCAAATTAGGAGGGGAAGCTCCCTCTTGCTGATGGTGTTGAAAGAAAGTAAACTAAAAACTAAGTTGCCTATCTTTTGGATCAGCTTAGAGCACAAGGTTTATTAAACACAAACACCGCAGCTGAAATTTTCTGTTTTAAGAACTTCAACTACGACTAACTTAAAATAAAGACGTTTCTAACTTCTCAAGTAATACTCAGAGCAAGAGAAACTAGAAATGGACAAGGTTGATTCTCTGACAAAATGCTTCAATAAACTCTTTCTCAAAAAACATCTACACACTTCAATGTAAGCTGAAAACAAGATCATAAAAGCAGAACAAAAATAACGGAAATCTGAGATGTTATATCAAGGCAAAGGAGGCTCATGATTTTATTACTCAAACTTCTAGAACAAAACCTACTTCTAACATGCCTGGAACAAGAAATTGCAGCTAAAGAGGCTTGCAATCTTGTTCTTACACAATAGGAACAACAATTACAACAACTCCTTGTTATTAAAAGAGACTCAACAATTCGCTATCATAAAACAATTGAACAACACTTGAATAACAAATAGAAGGCACAATAGGCTCAACGCTTTGTTATCACTAGCATGGTTAGGAAACTAATGAGCAAAGACTCTATTTATAGACAAGCGAGAGTAGGGAACCCTAAAATCTCCTTGCTTTCACAATCTAGGGCTTGCTCAGCAAGCAAGCTTTATTTCTAAATCTAGAAAGAAGATAACATCTAACACCTAAGAAAGCAAAAAAAGCGGGGAACGCCAACTATTACATTTATCTTCTTTCTCTTCTCAAAGAATGGATAAAAATTATTCCAAGAATAGAAAGAAAGCGGGAAGAAAGCTGCTTTAAAGCTCGATCACATCCGCTAGAAAATTAGAAATTGTGTCCCGGTTTGGTGCATCTATGCCATCAATAGCAAAACACCACTTTTCTAGAATATCTTCACCATTTGCAACAGATCTCAGGAAATCTTCGACCTCATTGGCCGCCTTTTCAAACTTTGCTGACATCATCTAAATATGACTTGGCAGAGTCATGTTTTTCTTTTATTCACTTCAGTACAATCTTCTTGTTGTATTTTTTCTTATGCATCTCCCATATCCTCTCACATTCGCCCTTTGAGATAGTGACACTTTTAGGCCAAGGGGGAATGGAGAAACATTTCTCGATCATATCAGGTTCCAAACTGCATATCGATCTGCCATCAATTGATTGAATCTCCCTCGTAGCCGGATTGTAATGCTTGATGCAAGCGATTACGAACTCAAGGCTCTGAACTGAAAAAGGAATAGACGCTGCTGCGAGGAGTCCAGAGTGTCCTAGGTTTCTGATTGAAGTGTTGCCTGCGCTCTCCAAAGCGTGTAGATCAAACACCGACTTGATGTGATGCAAGTCTGTCTCAGCTGTTTTGATGTAATCATGATAGAGAGCTGATTCAGTCTGAAAACATTGGGAGTGTACTCCACTTCAGAAACCTTGAAGAACGACTATAAACTCACCTAGGTTTAGACAAGTCTTGAGCAACTTACTATTTTTAGAATGCTGATTTTCTTTAAGGCCAACTAATAAATTTTTGAATTTTTTCTAGATATGGGGGTTTTGCTCGTAATTTCTACAAAACAACCTGTGACATCCGCTAAAATTTTGATTTTATATACCTAAAAAGCAGCAAACCCTAATTCTTCTTCAATTTTCACCTAAAAGTCGGCACCGGGTTTTGTCTGTAATATGATTAGAAAATGGACCCGCTGATTAGATCTTCGCGAAACCCTCGGGATGACTCGATTGGCCAGAAAAGTACCAACCCTAGGGATTTGAATTTTTGAAAAAGTCGCGGATATGGGTTTTCTTCAGAAGACTGATTTGAGAGGACCCAGATGATTGAAAATTGAATGCATTGAGGATTTCACTGACATGCAAATAAAAAGCAGCTTGCTGCAACTTGATGAAGTTTTTTGAAAATTTCTTTAGAAGAATGAGGTGAAAAGACCCAGATGGCTGAAAATTGAAAATTTTGGCCTTCTTGAAAAATTTGATCTTTTGGATGAAAAAGCTTGAAAAAGCAAGGCCTTATGCTTGCTGATCTGAAAAATTTGATGAATAACTAGCAAACTTGAGTTCTTGAATCATAAAAAATATTCAAACTTGTTGCTCCAACTTTCTCCTTTGAATGCTACCTGCAAAAATGATGAATTTTACATTGAAATGATGAATTAAATAGACATTAGGGTTTGAATTAGGTTTGCTTTCTTTGCTTTTATTTTCAAAACCCAAACTCTCCTCGACATTGAACTCTTGTACTACAAGCTTCATCCTCTTTGCAATTTTGAAAACTTTTGAAAATCTTGAAAATTTTACTAAGGCATGGGAAGTTGGGCGCCCTTCTTAGCCAGGGGCGCCCACTTCAAGCAGTGTTAGTCATTTTTTGATATTTTCAACTTTTCACAACTTTGACCCCCTACTTTGACCTCGATTTCAGACTAATTTGATGAGTGGAGTCGGAGATCTATCAAGCGGTGCCTTTGACCTGCTTCTAGCGATTGTTCCGAGGCATCTTGGCTAAAACTTCATTTTGACCTTCTTCAATTCATGGGAGCCTTTTCTCCGGTGCCCGCCCATTTGTCCAGAAAGCTGGGCCATTTTTGATCTTCAATTTTCCTCCTTCTTTCATTAACTCTTTCCACAAAATGATCTTTAGTCGAATCAGATCCGCATCGGATCGTTTGATGGTTATGCTGTTGCGTCGAGGGAGATATTAAGAGGGGTCCCCTCAGAAAACCGTACCAGTGAGTTTCTCCCAGCCCTTAAGCCTGTAAACTCACCTGGTTCTCCATTATTTTTCACTTTCTCTCAATGCTTGCTTTTGAATTTTGAAATTTTCACTTTACACCCTTTATGTTCAAATTTCTCAGACTGGCACTAAACCTCGAATTTGACATGCTTAATAATATCTCATTGAGAGTTTGACAATCAGGAGAAATTATATTAGAGCTTTTGTAAATTCAATTACAGAAGGCCTTTTGAAAACTTGGGCTGCCTCCTAGCTTTTCCAAAACCTCCGTGACTCTAGCCATTTTCATCATCTGATTTCATCTTCGTTCAAACCTCCATTCGTATGTTCCCTTCCTTGATCCGAATCATCGGAGATTGGACAAATGGGATGATCTCAATTTGGAGATAAGTAGTCATTGAATAATCAAGAGAGATTGAGCATATTCTCAAACCTAACTAATGGAAGTAGGGGTGTCTAAAGCTCTGGAAGCCTCTTTCACCGGTGCCTAAAGTTCCTGTAATTTAGCTCTCCAAATTTTGATAATTTTCATTTTCTTCATTCTGACTTCTATGTGAATCCTCCCTCGCTCGCCTTGAACCTTCCTGCTTAATCGAGATCCGTTGACTCCGCACTGGCCGACTCACAGGAGCTGGAAAAAGAACTGAGCAACTTTGGTTGGAGGCGTAAACCCTAATTTCAACATTTAATGCCCTAAAAAGATGGGCGCCTATTCTCACCTGGGGCGCCCAAGTCAACCAGTGTTAGAAAATTTTCACAATTTTCACTTTCTCCTTCGTTCTTCGTGCTTGCTCACCAACTCGCCTTCTGTTGAACCGAAATAACTGACACCGGCAAAATGACCGACCATTTGATGACCTCGAGTTCGAGTAGAATAGGACCCACCAGGCAAAAATTGATCATTTTGAGATTCCGACCGCACTGATATGGACGATTTTGAGCCAATCAAAAATCAGTTTGAACTCCTAATGGACCAACTTTCATTTTGTTTTTGCTGCGATCCTAAAACTCAAAAGTTTACTATTTTAGAAAATCTTGGAAAATAAAGCAAGCCTAAAGTTGTAGGGATGAAAACTAAGATCTGGGTTTTGTAGATTAGGTCGCTCTGAGCAGACCCAGATCGTCAGATTTTGGGAATTTCACATTTTAACCCCTCACGCAAGACATGCACAACCCAAATTTTGACCTTTTTGACTGATTTAACAAGACTTTTACTCATTTTTTCAAAATGTTAGTGTAACAAAAATTTTAATTTTGGGGTACAACATTGGCTTTGTTTGGGGACCATGGCGGATACTTACTGCATAGGAGAAGCATAGAATCTCTGGATTTTGAGTGTAGACCAGTGCCTTGTCCATTGGGTATCAGAGTCAATATCATTTCTAATCACCTAGTTGCAAGACTTTCCTAAGTCACCTAAAACCGGACTTCCTAGAAATCACCTAATAGTTGGACTTCCCTACAAATCACCTAAAACAAGACTCCTAATCACCTATTACACGACAGGACTGTTACGGAAAGGGGAAACACAACATAATGAAAACATCACGGAAAGGGGAAACACATCACGAAAAGCAAGGAAAAATATTTTACAAAGATTGTTTTGCAAAAACTTACTCCACCCCCGAAGGGACAAAGTGCTTCAGGTACTGCCCACTATGTGGTAGAGGGAGGAGACTTCCATCCAAGCACGAGAGAATATAGGTGTTCTCTCCTGCGGGCTCGTGAATCTTGAAAGGTCCCAGCCACAAGGAATCAAATTTTCCATGCATTCCTTTGGGCTCATGTCTCTTATCCCATAGGACTTGATCTCCAACCTCGAAATCTCGTTGGCGAGCTTTCTTGTCAAAAATTTTCTTCACTCGCTCCTGGTGCTGAGTGATTCTATCTACCACCTCCACCCTTTCTTCTTGAAGCTTTGTCAGGTACAAAATGCGCTTCTGGATTGGATCTGTGAATTCTCCATCTTCTACTGTGGTCGCCAACTGCAAAGCGGACAACTCCAACGTGATAGGTATCATTGCTTCCGTCCCATACAAGAGGATAAAGGTTGAGGTACCAATGGCTCTCTTCTGAGTAATCCTGTCAGCCTAGAGAGCATCATAGAGTTTCTTGTGCCAAGTTCGTTGACTGGAATCAACCAACTTGCGGATAATTGTGACAATGTTCTTGTTTGATGATTCAACTTGTCCATTACCCTGCGGGTAATAATCTGATGAATGAGATAAAGTAATGTTGTGATCGAAACATAACTCCATTAGCTCTTCAGATGAGAAACACGTTGCATTATCTGTCACAATTTTGAGAGGCACTCCGAAGCGCGTGACAATGTTTTCCTTCAAGAACTCACAAACGACCTCGGACGTAGTTCGGTTGGTGGGAATGGCCTCAACCTATTTAGTGAAATAATTAGTGGCTGTAAGGACAAAAATATGCCCCTTACTGGATTGTGGGTTGATAGGACCAATAAAGTCTAAACCCCATTACTGGAATGGAGCGTCTATAACAACTGGCCTGAGAGGAGCGACTGCCAACTTCGCCTTGCCAACAAACTGCTGACACAACTGACATTTATGCACCCATTCATATGCATCGCGGAACATAGTCCGCCAAAAGAACTGTGCCTGGAAGATTTTAAAAGCTGTCACCTTCGAAGAAAAGTGACCACTGCATGCTTGATTGTGGAAGGCTTCCAACAAGCGCCGTTGTTGATCTTTGGTGACACACAACAAAAATGTTCCGTCAAGCCCCTGCTTGTACAAAACGTTGTTGATGATTACATAATTTTGTGCTTTTAGCTTAAGCGTTCTCTTTTGTTGCTTGTTCAGGTGATTTGCGAAATCACCATATGTTAGGTAATACCATATCTCAGTAAACCATTCTCCCGAAGATTCGATTAGTAAGACCATTGGAAGATCTTCTTTAACTTCAGATTCAATCTTAGGTGTACCTTTGGCTTGAAGCTTCTTATCACCATCTTCTGCTATCAACTGACAAAGACCTCTCCCGCGGACGAGTTTGGTTGGCTTGATCTCCAAGTCATACTCTTGCACCTTCGCAACCCAGTTACCTCTTTTCGAGCCCATCTCCTGTTGAGTTAGCACACTTTTCACTGTTGGATCTGTGACATATACAATGGTGTGAGAATTTAAGATATAAAATCTGAAATTCTTTACTGCTCGAACCACTGCATAGGCATTCTTTGCAATTTGAGAGTATCTTGATTCGCTGTCCTTGAAACTACAACTCATGAAAGCTATTGGAGATTCAATTTCTTCATTTAACTTCTGTGTCAGAATGGCAGACAGAGTATGCTTTGATGCATAACAATAAAGGATAAACTCCTTTTCAAAATCAGGACGAACTAGCACTGGAGCTCGACTAATGGCTTCTTTTATTGCTGCAAATGCCTTCTTGCCTTCTTTCGTCCACTTGAAAACTGTCTTCTTCTTCATCATAGCAGATATATCTTTAGTCAACTCAGAAAAATATGGTACAAATCTTCGTATGAAATTTACCTTATCTTTAGTTGAGTGATCTTATCAACTACCTCCACCCTTTCCTCTTGTAGCTTCCTCAGGTACAAAACACATTTCTCGATCGGATCTTTGAATTCCTCATCCTCCACTATAGATGCTATCTGCAAAGTGGACAACTCCAGCATGATGGGTAACACAGCCTTCGTGCCATATAAAATAGTAAAAGGGGAAGTGCCAATAGCTCTTTTGGGAGTGATTCTATCGGCCCAAAGAGCGTCCTACAATTTCTTGTGCCAAGCTCATTGATTGGAATCAAGTAGCTTGCACACGATCGTGACAATGTTCTTGTTAGATGATTCGGCTTGTCCGTTACCTTGCAGATGGTAATTTGAAGAATGGGACAAGGTGATGCCATGATCAAAACAAAATTCTACCAGCTCCTTTGACAAGAAGCTTGTTGCGTTGTTAGTCACGATTTTCCGTGGTACCCTAAAGTGTGTAATGATGTTTTCCTTGAGAAATTTGCACACAACTTCGGAAGTAGCTTGCTTGGTAGGAATCACCTCAAGCCATTTTGTGAAATAGTCTGTTGCTGTAAGGACATAAACATGCCCCTTACTGGAATGTGGATTGATGGGACCTACAAAGTCTAAACCCCATTGCTGAAATGGAGCATCTATGATCACTGGCCTGAGTGGAATGGCTGCCAGCTTAAGTTTGCCAACAAACTGTTGGCACTTTTGACACTTGTTCACCCACTCATATGTGTCGCAAAACGGACAGCTATGCACAGTATTAATTGCTCTTCAAATTAGGAGGGGAAGCTCCCTTTTTTGCTATTATGCGTAAAAAGTAAAGTAATCTAAGTTCCTATCTTTTTTACTCAGTTGGTAGAGGCACAAGGTTATAAAACAATTTGCATTGCAGCTGAGGATTTTTTGGTTTCATAGATCTCAACTACAACTAGGCTAAAACTTAATATCTATCCTATCTCCTCAAGTAAAATCAGAGCAAGAGGAATTAGGAGCAATTAGGAATGGTTGATGATAAACTATATCTTAGGATTCGCAAGGAGGCGAGGTGCTCTGTCCAAGGTGTAGGCTGAAATAAAGGTTATTGGAAACAACATCAAATGGCAAGCTAGATCTTAGAATTCCCAAGGAGGTGAGGTTCTTTGTCCAAGGTGTAGACTGAAATGAAGATTACAAGAAACAACATTAAACGATAATCCTAATCTCTAAATTCCCTCGAGGGCTCATTGCTCTTTCGAGGTGTAGATTGAAACAATGATTATAAAAACAAGTGTTGATAGATCTTGAAACTTTGGATCAAAAGCTCATTGCTCTTTTGATTTATTTCTTCAAACTCCATGAATTACAAATATTTGGGACAGCAAATGGTATAGAATCATACAAGATGTGATCAACCAAACAACTCTTAGACAAAAAGTGAACAGATATTGACTTGCAAGCTCGATGGCTTAACATCATAACAATTTTGTGTAGTAATAAAAGTTAAACAATAATGAGCAAGGTTGCTCTTATTTATAGAAGCTCAAAGGAGTAGGGAACCCTAAAATCTCCTTGAGTTAACATTTAGTTCTTGCCAATCAACAAGATTTATTCCTATGTCTAAATGTAGGTAACCTAACAGTTAATTGGAAAGACTAGTTCAGTTAACTGATTCTAAACTAAACTAGAACTCCATATGTACATAGGTGTCTCTAAAAATAGACATGCATGATTGGTGGGACAACGAGTTAACTTGGAAAGAGGCATCAAGTTAACTATTGTGTCTAATGTTTATTTGGAAAAGGTGGGACGTCCTGATTAGTAGTTCACTGGCTGTGATCACGAGCAATCAACTCCTCCAAGAAGTTGTTAATTGCCTCATCATCCAAAGCACTGATACTCTTTGAAGTACACGATGTCTTCGCAACATCTCTTCACCGTTTGTGATTTGACTTTGCAATTCTCTTCCACTCTTGGCCACTTCATCGAATTGTGTTGACATGGTTGCAAGTTGACTTAACTTGTAGTCAACTGAATCACCGTTGAAAATACTATGGATGAGTTTCTGAAACTCCGACTGTACGTCAACGAGCTCGATGTATTCACCATCCTCACACTGATACTGGCTAGGGACTTGCGACACGAAAGTTCTTACGAACTTGAGTGCACTTGTCACCTTTTCTCTACTCTCGGTCAACTCTGCAGAAATTGTTTCATGTGCTTTTACCTTGAAGATTTGTTGTTCTCTCCAAGTAAAAAGCATTTCCTTATTCTCTTCTGTAGTGACTAAGTCATATGCCATCCTCAAATGAGAACAAGAGTGTGGAAGGTAGTGTGGTAGTAACTGGTGGTGGCTTTGTAATTGAAGTAACTACCTTCTGCATCTTCTTGCTGTCCATTGAACGGTGATGCCATTTACGCCTTCCAAGGCATCCAAATTGACTACGGGCTTCACTTGATGCACGTCTGTGCCGATTGTTTTCAGGAAGTTGTGAAGCAAGACCGATTTGGTCTTGTATTCAACTTTGGAGAACTGCATTCTGAAAAACTTGATTGTTACTGTAAACACGGATATGTTTAGGCAACTTTTTCCAGTGAGGCTAAAAATAGATTCTCGAGGGGAAATTTTTTTGGAAAATTCTAAGATGTGGGTTTTGCTGAGAATGTAATTTTGAATGAACCCAGAACGTTAGAATTCAAAAAACTGACTTTTTCTTGGACATGCAACAACCTCATATGGGTTTTGTTGGTGCTTGTGAGCTGAACAAACCAAGTTTGTTTGTTTTCTAAAACCGTGACTTTTTCTGGAAACCCTAATTTTGGGTGTAGTGGGGCAACTTTTTCTGAGAAATTTTGGCATGTGGGTTTTGTTGCCAATGCTATGCTGATCGAACCTAGATGACCAAATCTATGAAAAAATGAAGTCTACCCATGCATGCGAGAAAATCTAAGACAGGAATAGAAGAAATGTGAGGGGGAGAAGCTAGAAGTTATAAACTGCTGCCCTCAAATCTTCAAGAAAATGACGCCTAGAGATGTAAATGCTGAAAAATTGTTCCTCTGTGCTAAGTTGCCGGTTCGGATACGGATTCAGATGCGGGTTCGGGTTCGGGTTCGCCGGTATGGCAATTTTTTTTCCTAGGGTATGGGTACGGGAGTATATATGTATATATATTATTAAATTATAAACATAATGCTAGACTCATAAGCATGCTCAAAATTATAATCATATGATCATAATGCCATGGCACGCCATAGGGAATATTGAACAATGAAAATACTTATATGAAGGCCCTCATCTTAAATTGGTCTTGTATAATTTGCAAAAATGTAGCTAGTAAATATTCAAGTCTTAAAATGCCATTACACATGAAAACTAAATTACAATCAAGATCATTTAATTCAGATTACTATCTTCAAAACTGCTCTCATCAAAAGCACTGGGTATTTATCCCTGAGAAAACTCAGAAAATCAACTATTTCAGCTTGGAGGCAAAAAAGTGGTGTTTTTTGCTCTTTTGAGTTTGCAAAATGAGCCTCATTTGGTTGGCCAAGTCAATATAAGGCAATTTGGGCACTTCTTAGGGTTTTATTTTATGCTTTTAAGTTGAGTTTTTCCTTTTCTAGGTTGGAAGGACGGGGTCCGGCCTGTGTCCTTTTCTCTGGGTTCTCCTAGTTCACTCAGAGCCTCTCATTTCCACTGGTTCTCCGGGTCTTGTGAAGGATCTCACAGACCTTTTCACACATCACCCCATTTAAAATGGGGACCCCCTTTTTTTGCTCCATTCAATCTTTTGGCTTTGGTTTTTGGGTCGTTTTGCTACTATCTCTCTCGGTTTCGTCTGTCTTTCCAAGGATGTGCCCATCTTTGGGGGTCTAATTTGTAAAATTTTAGCTAAGTTTGTGGAATTGTGGCTTTTCATTCTTCAAAAGCAATTAAGTGAGTTTAATTGAAGATAGAGCTTGAACCCAGAATCTTAAGGTTTCAGCGTGTTCCCATCAAATTTCACCTAATTACATGTCTCCTAGCTTTTAGTAAGTACTAATTTTGGGACTTTTTCGACCCTTTGAAATTTTGACTCATAATCACACTCTAGAACACTGAACTATCCTGGGCCTCGCAAATTTTGAATGAAATCGCATAACCTATTTTTAGTAAGTCCCCCATTTGAGGCTCTTTTCTCCGCTGAGATTTTGAGAAACTGACATATTGCATTATCTAAGACACTCATAAAAAGCCATGCAAAATTTGAGCGCAAATTTATTACAACTTTCATTTTAGCAACCGGCTCGGAGTCATTTTTAGGGTTTGCATGTAAGGATTTTTCAGCATGTCGATATTCTTATGGGTTTTTGAGAGTTTGTGATGATGTGGACATGCAACTCCAAGCTTGATGACTTCTGCTATTTTAGTGTGTGCTCGATGCATCAATTTTGGTTTTTGGGTTTTTTGAGATCTCCCGGGCAGTATAACATGCAACCACATCTGACAGTTGGTTGATCACTTTTTCAGGCACTTACTATTTTTAGCAGGTTCACTCTAGCAACCCCTAGAGCTTCAGTATCACGAACAGAGCAGTCCAGAGCAAAAACAGAGTCAAACGAAAGTCATCTGAGGCACATGCAAGTGAGATTAGGGTTTCCAACTTCAGGACTCGAAATGAGGGGTAAAATTTGAGAAAATTGAAAAAATGATGTATTCCATTGCGATCAACATCCTTCAAGTAGTCTACTGGTAAAATTTGAGTGCAATCCGCATACTTACAATTTATAGTAAGTCACCTCCAGAACAGGGCTAAAAATAGCAGGTCAGGACGAAAGGCAAGTGTGAACAGGTCAAACAGGTCATGAGGGTCACGTGGAACAAATTTCAAGGAAAGAAAAGTTGCAGAGGTTCGAGAATCAAGGGGTTACTAAAAATAGAAAGCCAGGGCAAGCCAATCAAAATCAGCTAAGTATTCAAGGGTCACCTTCAGAGGTTCACTTAACACCCCAGATGCAAAAAAGGCCCAAGGCAAAGTCAAATTGGCAGAAGATCCCTTGAAATGCACCCAAGGTAGTAGGAGGCCTGAAAAACTTCTAAGTCTGGAGAAAACTGGAAGCTCACCCCCTCAAATGCGCCCAAGAAGGAGAAGGCATGCAAGAAATTTCTACGTTACTGAAAATGGAAGCTTGACCCTCAATGTGCACCCATCATGAGCAGGAGGCATAAAAGTTTCTAAGGCAATGAAAATAAAAGGAGACCCCTTGAAATGCGCCCAAGCAAGGAGTGTGGGTGATGAAAATTTTTCTAAGTCATGGCAAAATGGAAGCTTGACCCCCAAAATGCGCCCAAGGTAGCTGGAGGCAAGAAATTTTCTAAGGCACGAAGTGGAAGCTTGACCTAGTGAATGCACCCATCTTGAGGAGGTGTTTGAGAAATTTGCTAAATCATAAAAAAATGGAAGTACCACCTACTAAATGCGCCCAAGCTTCAAGGAGGTTTGAAAAAATTCTACGTCTGAAAGAAACTGGAAGCTTGACCCCCCATATGCGCCCAAGGTGTAAGGTGCAAAGAAAAAGAATTCTAAGTGATTGAAGGTGGAAGCACCACCCCTCATATGCGCCCTAGAAGAGGAGGGAGCTTAAAAATATTTTCTAAGGCATAAACATCAAAACACAGGGGTCATATGTGCCCAAGATGAGTAGGGGACATAAAATTTTTCCTAAGGCATTGAACATAAAGGAAACACTAGGTAGCATATGCGCCCAAGGTGAGATAGGCCATCAAAAAGTTTCTAAGGAACTCAAAATGGAAGCACAACCCCTGAAATGCGCCCAAGGAAGAGACATCAAGGTGGAAATATTTTCTAAGGCATCAAACTCAAAGAGCAAGGTGGTAAATGCGCCCTAAGAAGAGAAGGTGGAGATTTTTT
>VDFB02346888.1:0-38831 GCA_007258455.2 Sequoia sempervirens | reverse complement strand
ATAGCTAATGAATTAGCTATTTGATTCTCTTCTCTAGGGATTAAACTAATCCCAAAATCATTGAAGTCTTCAATCAAGTTCCATACCCAATTTCTATAAGCCACCATCCTTTTATTGTGACATGTGTATTGGTTGCACACTTGCTTGATAACTATTTCTGAATCTCCTTTAACCATCAAAGCATTAACTTTCTTCTTATGTGCAAACATGAGTCCCTGAGCTAAAGCTTCATATTCTGCTATGTTGTTAGTGCATCTAAACTACAACCTGTAAGAAGAATTTTTTTTTCCATTTCGAGCTGAATAATTCAATCACAACACCACAACTTGTTTTGTATTTGGATCCATCAAATGTGAGGGTCCATAGTTGATCATGAGCTAGGGTTGATCCCTTGGAGGTTATTGTGGGAATTTAGATAAGATAAGTCATAAGTGGGGCCACTTGATCTTTTGCATCAAATATTGGGAAGGGGAATTCAATAGGTTCCTCAGGTGTAATTTCCAATCCTTGCTCAGATTTATCATGTAATGTGTGGATACCTTTCTGACAGTCACTTGTATCCTTGATTGAGCCCTTGGGTTTTGATATACTTATGAGTGTAGGGGTATCAAACAAACCTTGGGGTTGTTCATCGTAACTATGCTAGTCCTGCATTATGACTAGGGTAAGTTCAATTTGAGAAGGGACTTCTTTTGAAGGTATATTATCCCTAGTTAACATTATTGCATTTTTAGTTTCAAATGAGAAGTGATCTGAAATGGTCTCAAGGTGACTTAGGCTAGTTTCCTCAGTTTGGGAAACATGTTTTAAAATACTGATGTATGGTTGGAAGTTCAATTTCAAATGACTCTGGTAGTGTACCCTGAACCAATTAGGGAGTAGAAGACTCTGCAAATTGATATCTTCCCCCAAGACCAATTGATCTTGTTGCAAATTCCTGATCAATTCCTATTGATTTTCATTAATCATGTGATTAGGGAGATTTTTTATTGACAAATATTTAGAATCAAGAACCAAAAAGGTTAAAATTTCCTATCTTTTATAAACCCCTATCTTAGTTTCAAAATAAGCTACCTTGTTGGGACAATCATACTTAGTGACAGTATGTTTGAGATGAGGTTCACTTTCAATCCTAATCTACATAGGCATTCCACTCCATGGTAACCACATATGTGAAAAGTCAAGGGAGAGATATCCCCCTATACTTTTCATCAAAACTCTGCTCAAAAGCATACTATTTGTCTTGGGAATGTCTACTACTTGAATATATATGTTGGTTTGAATCCTAGGGTCAGACCCTACTTACACATGAATATTTCTCAATTATCAAACTACATTAATCTTTTTTTTATCAAGTTGGATGACCTTGTTTTTTTGGACAAGGTTCAATCCCAATGTCTTGCATATAGAAAATGACATAACATTTCCAGAAGCCCCTGAATCTAGCAGGAAATTATGTAGACTCTTCCCACAGATTCATAGACTTAAAAGAAATGGTGGGGTACCTACCTAGTTTTTGTAAAAAGCTATGTTCATGTCAGCAGTGGGTGCCACCTTGGTTTTCCCTTTTAATTTGTCAACTTCTTCTAAATATTTCAACACTATCTCTCGTTGAGCAAGGCACCACTTCAAGATATCAAAGTATGATAAAGAGGTTTTCTATTTTTGCATCTCAGAAACAATATCAAACTCTTTGTTATAACTTGCATTACATTTGAAAACACCATATGAATTACCTTTGTTATGGAAGTCAGGTGGACCTTTTGGTGGAGGAGGGTTATTATCAGCACTTTGATTCAGAGGCACCATGTGATTAGGTGGTTCTGATGTAGTGAACAAACCCTTATTATGATTCCTTAAAAAGTGTCTTCCTTTTTCTAAAAGGCTTGGGTATCATACACATCTTACTCTGGTTCATTCTCATTTTGCATTGGGAATGAAGGTTCTTCCTCAAAGAGGTCATAAGTCATTGTTGTATCTACTGAGCCACCTTCTTTATTTGAATTCCCTTAGTATGTTTGGACATCTTCTTGTGCCATCTTCATGACTTTCTCCATTTTAGGGTAGTTCACCTTGGAATGGATTGGGGTATCATGCAACCTGCACCAGTTAGTCATAAAATTAAGGTCAACCACATTTTTTGTATGTGATCTATCCTCATTAGCTTGATAATTGTGAGAAACTCCACCATTATTTGGCCATGTATTCCATTGTTGGTTGTTATTTGGCCTCTGGTAATATCCTCTATTTTGATTTTGATAGCCTTGGTTAGGGGAGTTTTGTCCTTGATAACCCCTCTGGCTGTGATTGTTTTTATTCTAATAATTACCCTAATTATTGTTCCGATTAGGTTAATTACCTTGATTTTGAGAGGGGTTCAGTTTAAGCTAAGCCATGTCATTTGTGACTCGAGACAGAGTTTTATTTAAGGTCTCCACCTCATTTGTGAGTTGAACTATTTTTTCATTTTCAACACTCTTTGCAACAGGTGGCTAGCCAATAAGATTTGGTGTTCAAGCTTGGTTATGATGAGCCTATGATTGTTGAAAGAAGTTAGGAGCTCCATGGAAAAGTTGAGTCTACAACTCAGACATAGGTCCATAATGGGAATGAGACATTCCTGGGACAATATTGAATAAAGGGGTTGGGCTAGGAATCAAATATCCCATTGAAGGAAAGCCTCCTCCCAAACTTCCTTTTTGAGAGCTAATTTGTTGTTGTAGCTTGATAGCTAGATGATATACCTTAGAAAATGAATCAATATCTATCGGCTGATAAGTCCTTTGCAGGAATAAGCCAAGCAAAGGGTCTATAGCTCTAAAGTATACTTGAATGGAACTATTCTCATTAACTAGATAGGGGTCTTGTAGTCTCCTATACATCCATTGAAACCTAGTATTAAACAAGGGAAAAGGTTCACCTAGCTCCTTCCTAATGGTAGGAAATTGGTGGAACAAAATGGTTGGATCCACGTAAACTCTAAACTGATTGATGAAAGCATTCTCCAGGTCTATCTAGCTCATAATAGAATGTTGAGGAAGATTTAGGTACTAGTTGTACACCATATCCCCTAAGGAATAAGGGAACAACCTAAAAACTACATCATGGTGATATTTGGGCTCTAGTACAAGTGTCCTTAAAAGCTTTTATGTGTTCTTCAACACTCCTTTATTCTCCATGAATGTATTTGGGACATGATTTCTCAGGATTTTTAGGCATATCATGAAAGCCTCCAAGAATAGTCCCTAATGGAGAGCGATTATTTTGAAAAAATTCCATTGGTGGTGGTGGTGGTGGTTGAACTAGATGTAATGACACTTGAGATGGATTCAGTGGTGGATTGACATGTATCCACTAGGGTATTGGTGAAAATCCTAGTGGAGTGAGTGGAGCTGACATGCATGGTATGATGGTTTCCCTAGTCTTGTGAATCTTGTGTCTTATTGGGGTCTTGAGTTCTATCAAAGGTGGAGGATTTTTAGCTGATTGAAGAACTCTATGGGACCTTTTTGGTCAGAAAAACCCAGTATTATCCATTTTTCCCTTCTAGGCCCTCCTTCTAGAGCCAAAAATCTATTGATAGGGCTAGACGAGCATAGAAATAGTAAACAAAATACTACTATTTTGTTCTCCTAAAAGAGAAAGAATAATGCGTGGATATCTAACACCCAAGGTCTTGGTAATCGGTTCTCAACTATGTTGGTTTCACTCAATGGTTGATGTGAACTATAATATTCAGGGGGCCTGCTAGTGTTGAGCTTCTGGATTTTTCTAAGATCAAACATGAATTTAAACCTACTTTAACCATAGTTTTTACATAAACAAAATAATATAGATCAAAGCTTGTGAACTGAAGAGAATGTTAATTCATCCAACTTAATCAGACTTGCTGCCTTTTAAGGAATTCCTAACTAAAATTGAAGAACAAAATTAACTTGCGATTAACACACAATTTCATTCATTCATAGTGTTAATTTTAATAGCAGACTGCAAAACTCCATTTAAACTAAACATAAGATAAAATTTTATTCCTTGAAAGCTTTGCAAATCAAATGATTAACCCAAGATAAGTACCATTCTAGAACATAATATGAAGTATATTTAAATCTGGCTACTTCTACTATTGATGAAATAGATAACAACATTTACAAATCTGGCAAAATCACCAGTGTATAGAAAATCCATGCCTTTAAATCATCTCCATCTATATTAAGAGAATCTAGAATATACATCACCTCCCTCTACTGAATCTAACTCCTACTCTGTTCTACTCTTAATTTTCTCTACCTTCAAAAAATTTCTACTAATCTAAATCTTTCTCTATCTCCTATATTAGACTCGCTCTTTTTTTTTTTACAAAGAGGTCCCAAAAGGTATCATATACAAAATATGTCAAAAAATAATATGTCGGTCCCTACTTTATGGTTTTAAAAAAATTCAGTTACAAAAGGGTCGGCCCTCAAATTTTTTTGGAATAAAGTTCATAATGCATTGAATGTGCATCCCCCTATCCATGTTGGTGAAGGATCATCGTCAAGAGTAGCCCTTAGATCTTTCACAACCATTGCATTAACTTCTGGCATCCGTGTCCACCCTCGAACTTCATTACAGAGTTGATTTGAATGTTTTGTAGCATTATCATAAATTTTGATCTACCTTTTCTAGTACACATCACAACTGTCACTAAGACTCATGGCTCCTTCCTCCTTTCATCTTTACTCTCGCTCTAGATCTTTCTGCAAGTTGACCCCTTGAGAGATAGCATTAGATTTCCCCTATCTAAACTTGAACACCATTGTTCACTGAGTGGGTTGATCACCTTCAATCTCAAAGTAGATCCATGCCATTCATTCTCATAGTTTATTGATCTTCTTCACAGGATGGTCACATGGTCAAAATTCCAATGGTTTTCCCTCAGCTCCCTCTAATTGGTGGAACACATACCACGCAACCTTACTAGGTGGTCAAAATTCATTCAAATAGAATTGCATGTCGGTGAGACACTAGTTGTGTCTCCCCAATGCAATTATACTTCACAATAGCAATTGGTATAACTTAGAATTGTCGGCAAGACTCCATATCGAGCTATAAGAGTTATATTGATATCCAAAATTGTCGCCCAGAATACTGCTTTCAGCCAGACATCATAGCGATCCCTTAAGAGTTATACCATAGTGTTCCTCCATTGGCAAGATATCCACATTCAGAAAGACATCATTCAGTCAGCAAGAGGTCATAGCGGGTTCCCATTAGTCATACCAAAGAGCCAAAACCATCAGCGAGACCCCAACAAGTGAAAGAGATATCTCCCCGAAGACACAACCGTCGACGAGACCACCTTCAGTCGGCCAAAATTCATAGCGAATGAGACTTCCTTTCGACGAGACTCCACTTGGTCGGTATGGCATCATACTAAGGCCATTTCATTCACTCAGAGTCTCCTTGAGCTCAATCTTGTGAACAACTACTAGTGAGAGGTCCATTGGTCGGCAAGAGATTACACCAAAGGCACAAACCTTAGGTGAGACACCATTGGGTTGGCAAGACCTTACCCTGAAGCCAACTCCTTTCCTTGACATCAGCCTTGTGAATAGCTTTCAGCAAGACTACCATTGGTTGGGAAGACTTCATACCGATGACACCCCCTTTCGGTGAGACTTCCTCCAGTTGGTGGGACATTACAGTGAGCCCTTCATCTTTTGGCAAGAGCTCACCCCATTGGCGAGACTTCTCCCCAAACTCAAACCCTTTCGAAGACACTCTACTAGTCCATGAGAAATAGAAAACTTGATAGTGACCAAAATGTCTCGGTGATCTGAGCATTTCAAATGAATAGAACACAATAGCTAGTCGGCAAGACATTTGAGGAGTCTCACCGACTTTCTTCCTTGAGTAGTTTTGTGCTAAATCTAATTGAGGCATGTTTTCAACTAAATCCATTGAGAAATAGCATTAGGTGTATGATTTAATCCTACAAAACAATGCCTCCATTAGTCCCAAAAAGCATTGAAAATACATTATTCTTCATCATTTCATTCAATTTTAACAAAAAGAAACCCAACTCTAGCTAAGGTAGAACCAAATCCGACAAAACAAGAGAAAGACCTAGGAGGAAAGCAAAATAACTCCTAAGACCCAAAACAAACAACCAAAGACAGTGAAAACAAAAGAAAAGGTGGACCTATTTTGTTCCAAAATAAAATGGGGTGGTTATGCAAGGCATAACACTTATGAGTTAGAGGACACATCTCAAGAATTCATTCCAAAGCATGATCAACATCTTTCACCAAAGTCTAGGAGTGGTCCTTTCCAATACATGTTGACTCCTTTGGCCTCATGGTTACAGATATTGAAGGAACATTGGAATCGACCCTTGAGGATATTGAACCACTTACCATGTCTAATGATGACATCTAAGAACCCTTTGTAAGAAATCCATCCTTTGAAATTGACCAAGGTCAAGAACTTTATTGAAAGCATGTCGAAAGCAACTCTAAAATCATTCATAATCAAGAATTTGTATCTCCAAGATCCTACAATGATCTAATGGACACTCTCCTATCTATGCAAGATGCACATACTCCTCCATTTACCCAAGAGATGCTTTCTATGGATGGACACATATTTCTTCATTCAAAATAGGATCCCTTTATCTCTGGCATTGTTACACAAAAAGAGCAAGTTATATATTCGTATAGTCAAATAGATTTGTCAAGATCAAGATTAGATATATCCAAAATCCAAACTGAAGACATCATGTATGAAGATATCCAACATTATCCATTCAAGGAATTAGGTCAGAAAGAATAGGATATTCAAGAGTCAATAGAGCATCTAATTAAAATAACATCATCTCCAGTGGTCAGTTATCATAGAATGCATTCTAAACAGGAGCTCTTAGAACAAGTAGAATCAAAGCATGAAGATACTACTTCCACAATACTGGGGGAAACTTCATCTCAGGGTATGTGCAGGATCATGATGGGCCAAAAAGTGGAAATATTATGGGTATTTGTAGGGTATGTGGTTGATGACTTTTTTTTAACCCAAAATTGATGAAACGAAAAGGGGTTTTAGAGGAGATTCTCAGTTTTCTACAAATATAAATTATGCTTTAAGTTGAATTTAATAAATAATTATTATTTATTTTCTATTAGAATTATGTTTAAAGTCCTAATCGATAAGCTAATTGAAAAACATCTATAACTTTCAAATAGTATCACATTTTTTGAATCTAAAACATGCATCACATTCTATGCTTCACATACTATAGGATTGAAAAATTAAATTTCATAGATTTTTAGCCAAGTTAAAGGTGGTCAAACATACGAGGATTTTATATTTTTAAAATTTGTAATAAAAATTCATAATTAATTATTTACTTGGAAAAATTACAAAAAATAATAGCCTTCACATCCGGACATGAGTCCTCTGCTTATATATAAATCTCATAAAAGAAACTATTATCATTTTATTATGATTTAGGGTGATGAACGGACACACCTACTTCTTATTTTTCATGGTAGGAAATTACTACTACATTGAAATTTCAAAATTTTAAGCTAAAATAGAATTTATTTATTTTTAAATAAACCTAATCAATTTAGAAACTACATTCGAATTTTCTACAGATTCTATTCTTACATTTTTGAAATAATAGATAACTTGGTATTCAATTTTTCACGTCAGGATTTCCTAACAGCGATTTTGAGATTTTTTGCCCTTAGGGGCCTATTTTTCCATGATGATCTGCACATGCCCTCAAGCAAGCGTCAACATAGGGAGCACGAAGAGTCCTTATGATGAAACTAGTGCCAATACTACAACCATCCACATCGTGAATCTTCATCCACCCATCCCCCATCCATGAATTGAGACCAATGTCAAAAGAAAAGATTTGAAGACAAAGCACACAAAAATGCTATCAAATCCGAAACTGAAGCATAATGGACAAATCAAATAGCCATGGATACCAAAATGCATAAAGAAATATCCCTATCAATCTCCATTAGTCAAAGAAACAATGGGGCAAAATAAAAGAGGGAAAAGTATTCATCAAGGATGTCTGCAAAAGAAAAAGAAAGCTTTTCAAGTGACGTACAAATTATATCAATTAGTTGGTCCTAATTCCATGCACACTTTCGTATACACCCATGATTGCTCATCTTCCCAAGTTTTGAGAGTAAAAGGTTCCAAACTATCAACCAATCCATCTCTTATCCCTAAACACACTCCATCCATGCCTCCACACATGATATTCAATTCTCAAATTGACCATGTATTGGAAATGACCCTTCATCATAAGGATTCTGAAGGAACTCTATCGCGATCTACGCACATAGACAAAGTTATCTCTAGTATCGACAAAGCAAATCAGGAATCCTAAAAGTTGAATTCAAGTGCACGTATCTTAGCAAAGCAACTTCTTCAGGTAGGATACCAATTTCACATTATGACAGAAGCATCTACATCGACACCACTAGGTAGGTCAACATGAATCTTTTAGAAAAATTAAAAAAATTAAAAAATGAAAATCCAAAAAATATCAGAAAAACCATAAAAAAATTGTCCTCTAGTGAAAACCACTATGGTGGCACTTTGGGCAAGACCATGATGAAAACCTGGAAAATAGGCATCATGTGTGGAATTGAGCATCTACGTGCACCAATTCAGATGAAAGCATCTCATTCCATCCATAATAAATCCATTCACCCAAGAATCATCTATCCAATCCATGTGCATATATCTACATCCATAGTCTGAGTTATCTTGATCTTGATGAAAGTCTAGGGCACACTTTACACTTGCTCATGGTAAACATCTTGACATGGGTCATTTTCATTGATCCTATCCTATCCAATATTATATTAGCCATGAAAAATTATCCAAATGAGCATCATTTGTTCAAACACCTTATCTTATCGCAAAATAATTCTTGGAATCCTTTGTGTGCTTACCATATCCATCAATCCACACACCTATACAAGAATCCATCCATAACATTCCATACATTGCTAGACACTAGGGGCAGATATTTACATCTTGCTTCAGGAATAAATCTTGATCTATATCCTCCAACTTATGTGGTGATTCAAACATCGACAAACATGAAATAAAATTGTTCCAACACTTGTGAGTAAGAATCAAAATCACTAGCCCATGGCATATTTTGACAGGAAGGAATTCCTTATCAAGCTTCATCTTTCATGAACATCAATCCAAATAATCACTATTAGTCACATCTAATGTGTGCTTCAATGTCACATCAAATCATCCAAACATATTTTGTTCCAAACCAAGCTTCAACAATCATGATCAGTCAAATCCAATCAAGAAAATCATCTTGAGATGTCCTTGTGTTGCTTAACACCATCCTTGCATTGTTGTGTATCCTCAACAATGTTTTCATCATCAATCCCGATCAATCAAACCTTGCATTGTTGTGTATCCTCAACAATGTTTTCATCATCAATCCTGATCAATCAAACCTTGCATTGTTGTGTATCCTCAACAATTATATCATCATCAATCCATTGATTTGATCAATCAACCTTAGCTTGGTCTTCAATAGAATCCCAAATAGATCACTGATAACATCAGACACATCCTTATCCAAATCGTCAAAATCATGCGAAAAAATAAAAAAACATCCAAAAGACATCAAAATCCAAAAACACTCATAAAAATAGAAAAAATCAAAAATATGGTATCTAAAACTACGCTGCCTTCTAAGTTAAATGTAGGTAAGGCTAATATTTGGATCAACTCCTCGGTGACACAAAACACAAAAATACTCAAAACAATATCAAAAATTCAAAACACTCTCAAAGTTGTGGAAAACACTGTAAAACACTAATTCAACAACGCTATCTTTTGGAATCTTTAAACATAGTCCCAACCCATAAAATCCAAAAACATTTGAATAAAAAACAACATCCAAAAACATTTGAAAAAAATAAAAACATTTGAAAAATCCAAAAAAAAAATACCAAAAACAACCTCAAACATTCCAAAAAAATGTCAAAAACATCCAAATATTTTCAAAAATCCATCTATTCATTTTTTCACTCAAAATAATCAATCATCCATAATAAACTAATCATCACCTTCATCCTTGGCAAAACAACAGTAACAACAATTTAGCAAAAAGAAAACTTCAAACACAAAATCAAAATCGAAACAACAAACCTTTAAACGCAAAATCAAACTCTTGATCATTTGCAAACATGTCACTCGACCTTATATCAACAGCCTATCAATCAACTTATCAACCCATCATCATCCTATGCAATGCTTGTCCTAGGATATATCATTATGACAATGGGCATCATTTTGGATATCACTTTGGATACTTATCCTATCAAAACACATCCCTTCGGCTCAAGATATGAAGGAAATTGGCTTGTTTGTGTACTTGATCTTTTCTTTTGATTTATCTTATTGTGCTCATTCCAAGGATCTCTCACTAATATCTGAATGAAGGATTTAGAGAGATAGGAATGGGGCAACAATCATTATCTTTTGTCTATTGTGCTTGTTGGACATTCTTGTAAAATAACTTGTCAAATACTTTCTTTGTTAGGTATGTCCTAGCAAGGTTTTCATATGTCAAGTGTGAACAAGAATACTCCTATCTATTTGTCATGTCAAATTCCATTGCACTAGGTCAACACCATCCTGGTTCTTTATACCTTGATGTATAGTATCTATGTGTATTATCAAACATAAGGTAAGTACCCTTTAAAAATACCAATCCTTGATATGAAAATCATCATCATCTATCATCATCAACATCTCTAATAAAGTCTCGTCAGATCATGGACTTTTTGGATCCTCTTGTCATCATCTCATTTCTTCTTTCTTCTCTTTGTGCTAACATAACATCACCAATGCATCCATCCTACATCCATCCTACATCCAAAAACCATCATTACTTTGCACATCATCTCACATGCATGTTCATCATCATAATATCGATTTGTTAGTCTAAGCATCTCATAAAATCATACATTTGCATAAAACATCTACTGCATAATCATATAGGCATCATCACTTCATCCATCTCACATGCATTGCATTATAATTTAAGTTGTTTAGAATAATATAGATTTGTTATTCTAAGCATCTTAAAACCATCTCATTTGCATCATCATCATAACCATCCATACATCCATCTTGAACCTCTTTATCATGATATTGACCCTAAAATGAAATCTTTTCACTCAATCTCTTGAGGGGGCAATGTACTAATGTACTTCTTTCCACAGGGGCATGCAAAAAAAAAAGAATTTTGATCGCAGAAAGTTTATTCTTTGAAGCAACACAACAAGTACATTGCTTCAAGAGGGTCAAAATGTAGACACATGAAATTGACATCATGCATTCAATTAGGTCATATTCATCCATTCAGCAAATAAATCAAGTTTATTTATCAATCTCCTAAAGTCATCAATTTAAATTAAATAAAACAACTTGATCGTAACATCACTCTCCTTGATTAAATAAATCAAACCTTTATTTAATTAAGTCTGAAATCACATTCCATCCCTTTTGATTTAAATAAATCAAAATATTTAAGTCAAAAGGGTCAAAGACCCTACTCATTAGTTAATATAATCTAATCTTAATCAATCTAACCTAACCACCCATCACATCCTCTAGCTTTTCCCACTTGCACAAATAAATCAATTTATTGATTTGTTAAATCATTATTTTCCATCAAAATGGCATATTTGAAGAATATTCCGTCAAATTTGATTTCAAAAAAAAATTGACATGTACATCCAACAAGGCATTTATGAGCTCTTACATGTCCCTTGCACAAGTCAAACTCAACATTTAACTCTCAAATTCAAATTTGAAATCTCCCTCTCTTTGGCACATTGACCAAAATGTGCTCATCCTCCAACCTATCACAAGTTGACAAGTAGTCTCTTTTCATTGGTGGATCTTTAGTCCAACATCCTCTAGATTTGGCATTCTTGTATCATTCTATTTTATAAACATACATCATCTCCATTGATTTAATTCTCCACAATCTCCACAATCTCAGCATTTCATCTGCACAACTTAATTCACAAGCTTATGCAAAGTCACTCTCTTCAATTGAGAACTTGTTTTTTCCATCCACTCCATCTCAAGGCATTGCATCATTTAGCTTAGCAAAGGATTGGGAAAGAGCTTCTTTCCATGGAAGCTCCAATCCACTATGGGATAGGTATCCATTATGCTCTTTTATGTTCTTAGTTAGTTGTTTTATTTACATTGCAATACATAATAGATTATCTCATAGGAGCACTATGGTATTTGCATAGTTTGAACTAACATGCTCATGTGTTTTGAAGTTTGAGCTATTTTGTAGCTTTGCGGTGCTCACAGGTGGTTGGAGGTTATTTTGTGTTCTTTGGATGGGGTGATCGTTGCAAAAACAAAACAAAATTGGTAGTTGTGATAATTCTTTCCCAATTTTTGTAGGCATGAATCTTTCATATAACACTTAAAAATACAGTTTATCATTCCAAGAATGTCCTATAAAATAAGCATAGGGATCAGTATGTATCAATGGAATTTTCCTCTACTATGGCATACATGCATGTCTGCACATAAGGGAAATACACTATCCACCACTACAAACAATGGTGGCATCAATGTTCCATATAACACTCAAAATATAACTTATCATTCCAAAAATGTGTTAGTATGTATCAATGTTGTTTGCATCTTCTATGACATACATCAAAATCTGCACATTGCATTGTTCATCATTGTGGTCAATGGTTGCATCAGTGTTCCATATAACACTTAAAATACAACTTATCATTGCAATAATTTCCCAACAAAATAGGGGAAATCCATTTTCCATCACTCCGATCAATGGTGAAATCGCCAAGACTTTTCTACTGCTTTACCAACCATCCCCCTATGCAAGAAAACACAAAACAAGTTCTTTTTATTCCTATCCCCTCACTCTCAATAATGTCAAAGCTCAATACTTGGCCTTCACATCCTTGTTTATTGTAATGGTTTCTATCCCTTTTAGTTGTAATGTAACCTTTTATTGTCCATCTATTACCTATTGTCTATATGTAATTCCACATACATACATTTCCTAATGAGGGTGCTAACCTGAGAGATAGAAAATCACACACACAACTAGAGAATATTATTATTATTTTGAATACAAAAAATATTGCATGCAAAAGATCTCTAATCCTTGAGTTCTACAATACATGCTAGTTATAGAAACTACAAAAATTTCCCTTTTTGCAATCTACGAACTTTTCCTCAAAAAGCTACCAAAAATCAAAAAACCCATCCATAAATAACTCATTTTGGTCTTGGAGTCAAAACAAAATTTGAATTATGAGTTTTGGTGGTTTGGCACCAAAAATTAAAATTTGAAATTTAAATTTTAAAAGCACATTTAGAAATTAGCACATTTTTGAAAGTGCACTAACTTCTGGGAGCCATAACTTTTGATCTAGGACTTCGTTTTTTGAACCATTTGAACCATTGGAAAGGTCTTGAAGTCAAGAATGCTCTTGAAATTTTCTATGCCAATTTTAGCAAGTTCTAGGGCTGTTACAAGGCCACTTAATGCCTCAAATCTGATATAGAAGGTTTTAAGGTGCAATTCTAGGAGTCTGAAACTGCAGTATCTTTCAAATTGGGAATGCTTTTGACCTAATTATTTCACCAATGTTCTCGTTTTTCTATTCTAAATCCTCCCATATAAATTTTATCCCCAAATACCTTCAAATTCTAATACTTGCTGAAAATAGCAATTGACCAAGAAAAATAGAAAATCAAAATTGAAAGTTGGGAATTACATTATGAATAAAAGGGTATCCAAAACTACAAAAACATTTAACTACAAACCAGAAATGCAAATACTTTTTTTTGGGTGATGTAGGATTTCCCTTACACCACTAGATGCTCCTACATCATTTTCACACAATTTTTTTGTGTCTACATATGTCTAAGCAACATATCCCTTCATATGCATCCAAGGCATTCAATGACTGTATATCTACTTGGAAAAAGGAGTTGTTTGAATGATAGGCTATATATTAAGTGTAATAAGGAACATTGATTTCGCCATTCATCAAGGTGGTGGATGATGTATGTTATTGCTTGGGGGTTTGGTGAGAGTGCATGAGGCTCCATGACCCAATATGGTAGGGTAGAGAGAAGACCTCATTTTTTTGTGTTTCATTTTATATTTCCTATGTGCACAACTTGATTCTTCACTTGAATTGGGTTCTTTAACAATATGTGTAGATCTTCCTTTCTATTTTACTAGATACGGCAGGGTACATGCCAACAATTATAGTGCACTATGAATCAAAGAAGAGGATCATCTCCAACAATTGTCTTCATTGCCATCATTATGAAATGTTGTTATTCTTTATGGTAACTGTATTGCTTCTCTTTTCCCTCTTCATGTCCATGCATATAGAATTTCCACCATTTCTAAATTCTCTTCCTTATCACTTTTTATATATGTGAGATGTAATCATGGTCATACTACATCATGCCTTGTACAGAAGTTATGCCTACATCTTCTTTATTTCATCTCTTCTATTGCAACTATATTACATACCTTTTTGTTCTAAATTATAGAACTATTTAAATTTTGTAATTTAAATATTGATTACCAATTAAACATGTTCACCTCACTAAAAATCACATTTTCCTTGTGTAACTATATATGAGTCAAACCATTTTAGATTGAAACTACATTCTATTTATATACAAGGAATATAGATCTCCAAAATGCTAGATAGCTTTACGATCACATGCTTGGCATGGTGTACACCCTACAACTACATTATATCTATATACAAGGTAAGGCTACTAGTGTAGGAGCACCTAGGAAACACACCTAGGAAGTAGTCTAGGTTGAAGTTTTCTTTGGGTATGTTATTTTGAGGTCATGTTGACCATTTAGTTAGCATTTGTTAATTTTGAATGAATCTTGATCTATTGTGATTAGTGTAATAAGAAGTGAAAAGGATAGATGAGTGTAGTTTCTCATTTGGCTTAGGTTACCAACATTTGGGAAAAATTGGAAAACATAGTAGGTTTTTTAATTTTTGTTTTTTGATGATTTGTAGGTTAGACCAAGGATGTTTAACTACTTTTTGAACCTTTATAAGGTGGATTTTAACTTGGAGTATTAGTTAGAATCATTGGAGTTTGTAATCAGTTTTGGAAAAACAAGAAAATAGAGTTATTAGGTGTGCATTTCTTGTTCTTTTCCCTACTTTTGAGTTAGTAGATTAATGGATTGAATAAGGCATTTTTTACAGCTTAGAACGTAGTGCAATTCCTTTCTAGACATTTCTTAGTTCACTAGTTAGCTTATTGCATTGATTCAAGCCTTTGTTTTGTTAGGTTAGTTTTTTTCTTGCAAGTTTTATTCTGACTGTTAGATCGACAGAAATGGAGCTCTAGACTGTGTTTCCCCTATACCTAGTGTATGGGCTTTTGGAAATAGAGGCTAGACTCCATGATTGTACATAATGTAGAGGTAGGAGTCTTTAGGAGTCAAGAATACATGGCAAAGAGTTGTTCCTAGGCGAGCTTAACAGTGCCCGGTTAGGACAGTCAAAGAGTGCAGAGCACTAAGGTTGTAGGGGTGCCAATCTCCTAGTGAACCATGGTGTGGAGTCGATGTGGAATGCCTTGCAGAGCCTTGGTAGCAAGAAGGAGGCTTCATACAAAATGGAGGTGGCAAACAAGTTGAGTGATCACAAGGAGGTCCGAAACTGGCTTAAAACAAAGCCTAATTCTGCTAGGTTAAGGGTTTGAGCAGCATACGGACAGTGGGGGCTCTAAACCCCAAAAATATTCAAGGTGTGGGCTAGGGTATCATGGATTCCAAGGAAAGATTTGGGGTCATTTGGAGAATTTGAGTACACTCTCCATTTGGAGAATTTGAGTACACTCTCCATTGGGGCTCTAGGCCTTGTAGCCTTTTTCTAACCCTAGGAGAGGGTTTGGTGGAAGCGATGGAGAATTGGAGTCTAGTGATTGAATAAGAACCCTAAATAGGTTGCTATGAAGATTTTACATCTTTACACCCCTGCAAGAACCTAACTGAATGTTGAAGGTAATTGGCCTTTAGGGAAGAGTAAGGGTCAAGGGTGAGATAGTGGCAAGGCACCAAGATTGGCTTGGTAGAATGAAAGAATGTTGATAGTGGGGTTGGCCAGTAGTACCAGGGGTGCCTATACCTGAGATAGGACCTAAAGGCTAAGGTGGGAGAGTCACCTAGGAGTTCTTCGAAACAAGGACCCAGAGCATGGGACAATGAGTGTTCCATCCAACCCTACCCTATTAGATTGGTATCAGAGCAAGTAAAAGATTTGGGAAAGAATCTTGTATGTCTGAGGTCGAGTCTAGTGATTCTTCCATCATGGTGACAAATGCAGAACTGGCCAAGATGGTTGAAGAGCAGGAGGAAGACAATAAACTATTGAGGGGAAGAATAGCCCAACTTGAGCAAGCAGTGAGGAGCGCACAATTAGAAGGAAGAATACCAAAGGAAGAAGAGGTTGCAAATAAAGACAAGGCCCCTGAACCTGACCCTGTTTTGAAAGAGGAGCCTTTCTTGAAGGCATTGAAGGCTTTGAGTGGAAAATCACTTGAAAGAATACCATTATTTAGTGGAAATATGGAAGTTGATCTAGTCATGGACTAGATAGAGGGTATGGAAAACCATTTTGAATGTGATGGAGTCACTGAAGCACAGAAGGTGAAGGTGGCGAAATCAAGACTAAGAGGTTCTTCCTTGACTTGGTGGAAATTTATTTAGAAAGAGAGGGAAAAAGAAGGTAAGCAACCTATCTCAACTTGGAAAGGAATGGTTGCCAAAGTAAAAGAAGCATACATGCCAGATGACTATGAGATTCAGCTGCACAAGAAAAGACAAAGCTTGAGACAAAGAGACCAAGATGTAAACACTTACACTAAGGAGTTTCAAAAACTTTGCATGAGGTCTAATGTGACAGAGGATGAAAGTCTCAAGGTGGCTAGGTATCTTAATGGCTTGAAGTGGAACATCCAAGAGGAGATGGCTCTTCTAAGTCCCAAGACAGTACACCAATGCTATTAGTTGGCCATAAAGATTGAGGAAAGAAGCAAGAGGAAACAAGACCAGGCTTCTAAGGGCAGAGGCAAAGGCAAAGATCAAAGAGATCAAAGAGGATAGCGAGGTCGCTACCAAGGAAGAGGAAATGACCAAAGAAAACAAGGAGAGTCTAAACTCACAAAGCATGGAGGAGAAACATCTTCTAGAGGAGGATATAACAGAGGTAGAGGACCTCATGGAGGTTCAAATAGAGGAAGAGGAGCAGGAAGGAGCAATTCATATTTTGCAAACATGAAATGCTACCAGTGTGGACAAGTAGGTCATCCTACTTATAGGTGCTCGAAGAAAGCATCTTCATCAAGCAATGAGAAGAGAGTGGCATATGCACAAGAGGACACCATGAGTCCTAAGTCATCTAAGGTCAGTCATATTGAATCTAAAGTAGGAGAGAATCTGATGTTTAGTAGAGTTTTGATTAGACAACCGGTCAAGGAAGAACCAAAACAGAGGAGAGCTCTATTTAGAGTAAGGTGCAAGATACTTGAGAAAGTATGCAAGGTCATAGTAGATTCAAGTTCAACAGACAATATAATCTTAGAGGAGGCAGTAATGAAACTAAAATTGGATAAGGTACCCCATACTAATCCCTACAAGGTCACATGGCTAAACAAAGGGAAAAGTGTTTTAGTAAATGAGAAAGTAACAGTGGATTTTTCCATTGGAGGGTACAAGGACAAGTTATTTTGTGATGTGTTACCCATGGATGCATGCCATCTACTATTGGGAAAACCATGGCAATATGACAAAAGTTTCATATATGATGGGAAAGAGAACAACATCTCATTCAAGAAGGATGGAAAGACTTTCAAGTTGCAGTCACTGTCAAAAGAAGAAGAGGGACAGTCAAAGACACCAAGTGTCATGTTGAGTAGTGGGAAGGAATTCCTTAATAGCTTACATCAAGGGGGTGAAGGATATGTGGTTATGTTACAACCAAAAGAAGAGAACAAGACTGAAAAGATATTCATACCGGAAGCAATCCAAAAGTTACTTGAAAGGTACAAGAGTATAATTACTGATGGGACACCTGCAACTTTACCTCCAAAGAGAGCCATAAGTCATCAAATTGACTTCATACCTGGAGCTTCATTACCAAACAAAGCAGCATACAAGCTTACACCAGATCAGAATCTAGAGGTAGCTAGGCAAGTGCAAGAGTTGTTGGATCAAGGATTGATTCAAAAGAGCATCAGCCCATGTGCAGTACCAGTAGTCTTAGCAACCAAGAAGGGAGGTAAATGGAGGTTATGCACTAATTCTAGAGTAATCAATAGGATCACCATTAGGTATAGGTTCCCTATTTCCAGAATTGAAGACTTAATGGATTATCTTGGAGGAGCTCAGTACTTCACCAAGTTGGATCTCAAGAGTGGATACCATCATATCAGAATTAAGGATGGTGATGAGTGGAAGACAACATTTAAGACAAATGATGGGTTATATGAATGGAGAGTGATGTCATTTGGTCTCTCCAATTCCCCTAGCACATTCATGAGGCTCATGAATGAAGTGCTCAAGGATTTTATAGGGATATTTGTGGTGGTATACCTTGATGACATCCTCATATACATCAAGACAGCAGAAGAGCATTTGAAACATGTGGAGTTAGTTCTTAGAAGGTTGCAAGAAGAGAAGTTGGCAATCAATCTAGAGAAGTGTGAGTTCTTTAAGCAAGAGCTTGTCTATTTGGGTTTTGTAGTTTCCAAAGTATCATCGAAGATGGATCCAAGCAAGGTGGAATCCATCCTAAACTGGCCTACACCAACCATAGGGACAGAGGTAATTAGTTTTCATGGATTGGCTCAATTTTATAGAAAATTCATAAGGAACTTTAGTGGTATATGTTCACCAGTCCTAGATACAATCAAGGGTTGTTTAAAAATGAATTTTGTGTGGACTCAAGAAGCTGAGAAAGGGTTTGAGAAACTAAAACAAGAAGTGGCAACTCAACCTATTCTCTTGTTACCAAGTTTTGACAAATTGTTCACTGTAGAATGTGATGCAAGTGGAGTGGCAATAGGAGGAGTGCTAAGTCAAGAGGGAAGCCCTATAGCCTTCTTTAGTGAGAAGCTCAATGAAGCCAAGAAGAAGTATTCAACCTATGAATTGGAACTTTATGCTTTGGTTTAGTCACTTAGGAAATGGAGGCATTACCTTCTACCCAAGGAGTTTGTAGTCTTTACTGACAATCAGGCACTTAGCTTTATCATCACTCAAGAGAAGTTAAGTAATAGGCATTTCAAGTGGATGGAATACATCCAAGCTTTTACTTTTACCATCAAACACAAGAAGGGATAGCTAAACAAAGTAGCAGATGCATTAAGTAGGAGATTGTTGACAGTGCAAGAGATTAAGATCAAGAGCATTGGCATAGAGAGTTTCAAGGATCTCTATGGGGAAGATGAAGACTTTTTAGAGGTCTATAAGGTATGTTCTAACTTTGAGAATCATTTCCATAGCTAATATTTTGAGTATACTTTGCAAAGTGGATTATTGTTTAAAGGAAATTAGTTATGTGTTCCAAGAGGGTCAATGAGGGAAAATCTAATTCAGGAAAAGCATAATGGCAGTCTTAGTGGACATTTTAGCATCAACAAGACTTTAGAACTAATGCAAAGATTCTATTACTGGCCTAAGTTGGCAAGAGATGTTAGAAAGTATGTGGAATAGTGTGTTGTGTGTATGAAAGCTAAGGGAGGAGCTAGTAATGCTGATCTATATCAACCCCTACCCATTCCCAACAAACCATGAGAGTGTGTAAGTATGGATTTTTTGGTAGGCCTTCCTAAGACCAAGACTAGTTTTGACAGTGTTTATGTAGTGGTAGACAGATTTAGCAAAATGAGTCATTTTATCCCTTGCAAAACTACTCATGATGCTAGCTACATAGCTCATCTTTTCTTCAAGGAAGTTGTAAGGATCCATGGACTACCTTTGAGCATTGTTTCTGACAGAGATGTGAAGTTCATGAGTCACTTTCGGAAGACTCTATGGAGTAGATTGGGTACCAACCTGTCTTTTGGATCAACTTACCATCCTCAGACCGATGGTCAAACAAAGGTGGTTAATAGGGTGCTAGGTAATCTTCTAAGGTGGCTAACTAAAGAATATGGGAAGACATGGGATATGGTTATCTCACAAGCTGAGTATGCTTATAATCATAGTGTGAACCAAACCACAGGGAAGAGTCATTTTGAAATTGTGTATGGGATGCACCCAAGAGGCATATGTGAGCTTAGAGATCTTGGAGCTATGGAACATAGAAGTGGACATGTAGAAGAATTCATTCAAACCATGAAGGAGATTCGGGAGTAGGTGAAGAAGATAGTCACTGAGGCTACACAAAATTTGAAGGAGAAAGCAGATTTGTCAAGGAAGGATGTGTAATTTGTAGTAGGAGACTATGTCATGGTCCACCTTAACAAATCAAGGTTGCAGAAGGGAATTTCAATCAAGTTGTAGATGAAGAGAGTGGGTTCATGCAAGGTATTGGCCAAGTATGGCAAGAATGCATACAAGGTGGAGTTACCTACCGATCTAGGAATCTCACCAGTATTCAATATAGCTGACTTGATCAAGTACAAGGGATCAGTCAATGATGTGGATTAGAAAAGTAAGGAGATATTCAAGGACATCAGTAATCTTTCCTTACCTAATGAAGAAAAGCTTTAGGCAGAGAAGATCTTGGAGTCAAGAGTGCAGAAGGCTACAAGACACAAGGCGTACATGGAGCACCTTATCAAGTGGAAGAACAAGCATGAATCAGAAGCCACATGGGTTCAAGAAGATCAATTCAAGAATCTTGGTATTTCCCTATCATTGATCTCTCCTTCCATTCCTTAGTGTTTTGGCTGAGAGGGGGAGAATGGTGTAGGAGCACCTAGGAAACACACCTAGGAAGCATTGTACATTGAATTTTTATTTGGGTATGTTATTTTGAGGTCATGTTGACCATTTAGTTAGCATTTGATAATTTTGAATAAATCTTGATCTGTTGTGATCAGTGTAATAAGAAGTGAAAATGATAGATGAGTGTAGTTTCTCATTTGGCTTATGTTACCAACATTTGGGAAAATTTGGAAAACACAGCGGATTTTTCAATTTTTGCTTTTTGATCATTTGTAGGTCCGACCAAGGGAGTTAAACTACTTTGTGAACATTTATAAGGTGGATTTTGACTTGGAGTATAGGTTAGAATCATTGGAGTATGTAATCAATTTTGGAAAAACAAGAAAACAGATTTATTAGGTGTGCATTTCATATTCTTTTCCCTGCTTTTGAGTTAGTAGATTAATGGATTGAATAAGGTGCTTTGTACAGATTAGAACGTAGTGTAATTCCTTTCCAGGAATTGTTTAGTTCAATAGTTAGCTTGTTGCATTGATTCAAGCCTTTGTTTTGTTAGGTTAGTTCTTTTCTTGCAAGTTTTGTTCTGATTGTTAGACCGACAGAGATGGAGCTCTAGACAGTGTTTCCCCTGTACTTAGTGTATGGGCTCTTGGAAACAAAGGCTAGAATCCATGATTGTACATAATGTAGAGGTCAGAGTCCTTAGGATTCAATAATACATGGCAAAGAGCTATTCCTAGGCGACCTTAACAGTGCCCGATTAGGATAGTCAAAGAGTGCAGAGCACTAAGGTTGCAGGGGTGCCAATCTCATAGTGAACCATGGTGTGGAGTGGATGTGGAATGCCTTGCAAAGCCTTGGTAGCAAGAAGGAGGCTTCACACAAACTAGAGGTGGAGAAACAAGGTGACTGATCACAAGGAGGTCAAAAATTGGCTTAAAATAAGCCTAATTTTGCTAGGTTAAGGGTTTGAGCAGCGTACAGACAGTGGGGGCTCCAAACCCCAAAAATATTCAAGGTGTGGGCTAGGGTATCACGAATGCCAAGGAAAGATTTGGGGTCATTTGGAGAATTTGAGTACACTCTCCATTTTTCTCGGGTTAAGAGACCTAATTAGGGCTCTAGGCCTTGTAGCCTTTTTCTAACCCTAGGAGAGGGTTTGGTGGAAGCGATGGAGAATTGGAGTCCAATGACTGAATAAGAACCCTAAATAGGTTGCTATGAAGCTTTTACAAAATCTTTACACCCCTGCAAGAACCTAACTGAATGTTGAAGGTAATTGGCCTTTAGGGAAGAGTAAGGGTCAAGGGTGACATAGTGGCAAGGCACCAAGATTGGCTGGTAGAATGAAAGAATGTTGATAGTGGGGTTGGCCAGTAGTACCAGGGGTGCCTATACCTGAGATAGGACCTAAAGGTTAAGGTGGGAGAGTCACCTAGGAGTTTGTGGGAACAAGGACCCAAAGCATGGGATAGTGAGTGTTCCATCCAACCCTACCCTATCAGCTATATATCTTTTATTCCATCTCTTATTTCACAACTACATGTCAATATATCAAAAATGTATAACATTGATTTCAACTCAAGAAAATTCTTAGGTGCCAAAGCATTGCTTTCACTATTGATCAAAGTGGTGGAAAATTTATATTTTTGCTTAGGGGTTTGGTGAGAGCCCATGAGGCTCCATGACCCAATATGTTAGGATGGAGAGTAGGCCTTCTTTTATTGTGTTCATATTGAAATCCATTGCATGCACAAGGCATGCCAAAATTTCATTTAATTGTTTCCTTCTATTACAACTAAATTGCATATTATTTGCTATAAGTAATACAACTCTTTATATTTCTTGATTTAGATATTGTCTACCAATGAAACATGTCCATTGCACTAAACTTCACATTATCCTTTCATTTTTGCATAGTATACTCAAGGCAAAAAATCCTCCTTCGTGGATGTTTTATTGCCATTAGACCTTCTATGAAGTCAATAGGTGCCGAAACATTTCTTTCACCATTAATCAATGTGGTGGATAATTTATTTTTTTTGCTCAGGGGTTTGGTTAGAGCCCATGAGGCTCCATGACCCAATATGGTAGGGTGGAGAGTGGGTCTTCTTTTTTTTATCTTCATACTACATTCCACCATGTGCACAAGGTATGCCTACATTTTATTTGTTTCATCCCTTCTATTATAGGTGCATTGCATATTATCTGTTATAAATTATAGAACTCTTTATATTTCCTAATTTAGATATTTTCTACTAATGAAACATGTTCATTGCATTAAACTTCACATTTTTCTATCATTTTTGTAGAACATACTCCACCCATAATGGGAATTTTGAAGAAGTAATGTGTTATAAATGACCTTTGAGAATACTCATAGTGACTACAAAATCATTCACAATGGTCAAATAAACAATTTGATCCTCATAGGCTCTATATTAAGTGTAATAAGGAACATTGATTTTACCATTGATCAAAGTGGTTGATGATGTATGTTCTTGCTTGGGGGTTTGGTGAGAGCCCATGAGGCTCCATGACCCAATATGGTATGGTTGAGAGTGGGCCTCATTTTGTTGTGTTTCATTTTATATTTCCTATGTGTAGATCTATATGTTTTTGACATAAGATTCATTATGTTATAGAGTTTATGTTGTTATCCAGAAGGCATTGTTGACTGCTGGTCTATAGCTTTGGCTATATTGTTTCCTTTTCGATAAGGCTTTGTTGGAAAAAGGTATTTCCTAGGTTTCTATTGAAAAAATTATTTTCATGAAGGATTTTAGGATCAAGGAGATATTACACAAGCACAAAATGATGTAAAAACCAGCTTATTAGATTGATAGAGAGGGAAACCTTAAATAGGAAAGTACAAGGAAGCCAAGATCCACAAAATGTGGAGAGGAGATCAATGGTAGCAAAAGGTCAACCACAAAGAGAGGGTGAGACTCATAACCACCCATGAATTAAGGGAAATACTCCTTCAACATGGAGTGGTGGTGAATAACCACCCACAAAGATAGGGTGAGACTCCCAGCCACCCATGAATGAAGGGAAAGACTCATTCAACATGGAGTGGTGACAGATAACCACCCACAAAGATAGAGTGAGGTGTCAAAGACCATTTCCTTGACACATAAGAAAAAAGATACCTAAGTAGGTTTAAGTAAGCCAAGTGTACATCTATGAGTTCACCAACACATATCCACCACCACTCCAAGTTGAAGGAGTCTTTCCCTTCATTTATGGGTGGTTAGGAGTCTCACCCTATCTTTACAATTGACATTTTTCCACCACTCCTCTCCTATCCATATTTTGTGGATCTTGGCTTCCTTGTACCTTCCTATTTAAGGTTGCTCTCTCTATGAATCTAATAATCTAGTTTTACATCATTTTGTACCAATCTACTTTTTCATTAACATCAACAAAATCCTCTGGATGCAATTATCTCTTTATTGTTATGGTTGTCCATGACTTATGTAAATATACTTATTTGACATTTGTATGTCCTATTCCCAATTAAAAATATTCTAAGCTTTCAGATAATTCTATTATCCTTTTGACATAACCTACATGTATTAGTACCTTTATCTATGCCCTACTGTCTTAGCGTAATGGTATCATAAAAAGGGTTATTAATGATTCCATAAGGATTCTTAAATGTGGTCACTTGATCTCTCTTGGTATGTTTCAATCTTGTTTTGATTTTCTATAACATACATACATATCTGCACATAGGAGTAATAAGATGAAACACAACAAAATCAATGTTCCAAATAATACTTACAATATAGCTTATCATTTGCTACAGGCAAATATGTAAGCATCCTCTGCTCTCTTTCATATTGCATCACTGCCATTTGGACTTCCCTTCACCTATTAGCTCATTGTTTCATGTCACTACACGCAAATACTAGTTTCTAACTTGTTGTATTGACTATTTAGTCCTCAAAACTTTGATTTATAAAAATATTTTAAGGTGTAATTGAAATACATCATTTTGGTACATTATATGAGATTTTATTTTTAGTTACGGATTTATGAAGCATGATTAATAATGAATGTTATTAATACATAGAAATCTACATTTTGAAAAGTTACAAAATATGTGATCAAGGCATCATTTTACTCTAACTTATCCTTCCACCACCATTTTAAAATATTTAAATGCACTTTTCACATATAGGAGTATTTTTGGGCCCAACGTCTTTTATGGTCTAGAGTTAACACTTGTGTTAAATCTTTTGTCAGAATAGAGTTGATTAAAATTTCAATATGCCTTATCAAATTTATTTACAAGTTGCACATGTGTACACAAAGTTAAGGGGATTTATGTGACTAGTATAAATTATTTTTCATATTTTATTGCATGCCTAATATTATTTTTAATTGGATTAAATTAGGTATTTCCCTTTTATTCATATCTCCCAAAAGGACATGGTTTTATCAAGGCTAAGATTATAATCTTGCATTTATTTTTAATTTTCCTATTTAGAACCTTAGAGAAACACCCTCTTAGATTTATAAGAACCTAAAGAGGAAGAACACATGCCATTTCTTATGACTTGATGCCTAATTTTCCATTGTCTAATAACAACTCTTACCTTTATATCTAAGTTAATGTAATTGACTTATCATGTTATTAAGTATCTTTAGGATTTTGGGAGCCACAAATTTGATAACCAATGAACACTTATTTCCATATGATACATACTAATGACAATATGATTCATTTTCTTATTTACTTTATATAACACATTTTAAAATCATACATGATCCAATTTTCACTAATTCTACATAATTTATAACATGCTATACACATTTACTAATTAATCACCTTATGATCATACATTACCTTATTTTGATTTTATACTTTTAGCATTTATACCTTTATTACCATATCATTAAATGACAACATCATGCCTTCTCTATCCTCATTCATAATCTTCATTGTGTTATTTTTCTTATTTTTGAGCATCTCAATTTTCGCATATATATTCATGATTATATCTATCAACATTATTCATTTTATTGGTCTTTACACTCTACTCAGACATGAAATCTTGATATATGATCATACTCATTCTAGTGCATGAGAAAAACCTAACAATGATTTTACACTTCATGTGTAGGTTTGAAGATTGATGGATGTCATTACAATTTTGAACACTATAAATTTGAGAATAAAAATCCTAAGAGTGCAACAAAGGACATCACTTTCTAGAAGTCTATTTATTTGAATATTTATAGAGAAAAATTCAAAAATCAATAGAGATAAAAGTTATAAGAATAGATGATTTCGAATTATTTTTTGGATTGGTTAATATAAGACAAATGGTCAAGCAAAATGTGTATGATGGGAATGAAAAAGCTGGATAGCTTATACGGAAAGGTAATAAGAAGCAAAAGTCCAAAAATGATTGGACATTTAGCCATTGCAGGTGTGCCCCGATTTATAAGACATGTACCAACAAACACATGAGCAGAAAAACTCATTTCTGCAACGAGTGTATGGGCATCTGCGGAACTCATTTTTTCTTGTTTCAGGCCATCTACAACTGATGTTTGAACATAACTTCATTTCATTGCCTGGTGTGTGGTCACTGAACCATTTGCATAACTTTGTACAATTTTATTCGTAGAATCATAATTGAAATAATTATCGAATGTTGTATTCGCTTTAGCAGACGCTTTGTTCGCCAATTTCTAACAAAGCCAGAACTCAACGCAAGAAACAATACTAATTCAGCATATGCACCGCTATGCCCAAGAAGTACTGTTAAAATAGGGACAAACAAAAAGAGCACATTCCACAGAGAAATAAGAAACTAAACACAGAAAACAGAGATATAAATAAAACTCGGAGGATTCAGCAATCTCAATGTTCTATATTAATGCCATTTTTCATAATACAGAGTTGCCAGAGCTGCCAGTGCTCTTTTCTTGTCATACGTCCATGCCATCACAGAAAACAGGGTATTGTATATGCCTTTTTACAAAACAGAGTCTATTTCCAGAATACGCAAGAAGCTTCTCGAATACACCACACACATACAATTGTCTAGATACATTGAAGAATGTAGAAGAAGTAAGGAGATAGGAATAAATGCGGTTGGTGGAGTAGAAATGCTACGATGGCAGGGGAGATTAAATATTCACAGCTGGAGTCCATGTCAGCCAACACTCCCCCTTAATCTTCACTGCCATGTATGTCTGCAATACCAATTATTTTACTCTTCATTTGCCATTGACTGATGTCTTCATTTATCTCTTGTTGATGTCCATAACCAAGTCCAGTGACTTCTTCAAATCCTTTTCTTTGCCTTCTTGATGATCTTCATGCCTGATGATGCCTTTGTTTTTGTCCAACTACTGCTGTAGTCTCTCAAACCTTTATTTTTCAAAACTTCAATCTTGAACTTCTTGCAAACTTGCCATCTATAGATGTCTTGCCAAAATTATGTGTTGTGTCTTCAAACTTGCCATGATTGCTATCAACTTTTACATGCGAACTTTTATGCTTGAACAATTTTTTTTATTCTTTTTCAACTTAGACAACTATGCATACAAACTCCTCAAACTTTTTATGATCTTTCGTTTTATAGCTGTTGCTGCACCTCAATGATTTCTTCTTTAATTGCTGCTGCAATTTTGACTATCTTTCAGGCATTCTTCTACCCTGTTAATTTGACTTTTTACACATCTCTTGCTCTATGTTTTTCCATCATTTCTCTTTCTTTCATTCTTTCTTTCAAAATTCTTCTCTTTTCTTTGTTGTTGCAGTAGCTTCTATTATGCCCAAAATAATTTCATTTTTATTCCTCTTATTGCTTCATCTCTGCCCAAATTTTAGTTCTTCTTCTCATCTGAATTTCTTCTTATGATGAAAAACTTTAACAGTTGTGGCTGTATCAAACTTTTGACTATTTTTTTTTTCTTCTCTTCATGGTGGCACCCTTTGGTAGTTTTTCTAATTTTCCTTTTTCAGAAAACTGTGATCCCTTTGTTTTGAAGTCTTCAAAACATCAAGCTGGAACTTCCAACATTTTTACAATTTGTAAATGTATTGCTAGAAAACATTTTCTTTTCACTCAAAACATTTTTCATCCCTTTTGAACATTCGTACCTTTCATGATTTTTATTGATCTTCACATATGAACATTTGTACAATCTTTTTAACATACCTGTAAGCTTTTCCCAACTAGAACCATAACACCATTCACAATTCATTTTTATACAATCTGTCATAGATTCATTATTCCATTCTTTGTTCCAACACATCTCTTCAGAATGACTTCTTAAACCACAAATTTTACATGGGTGCAAATCCCAACACATCTCTTTAGTGTGACCTTCTCTACTACAATGAGAACATTGAATTTCTTTCTTTCTTTGCACTGATTTGTTTAAACATATATCATGCTGAACATTATTTTCATTTTCTTCACGTTTGCCATATCCAAGGCCTTCATATTTTGGACTCATAACTGGTTGAATGGGCTCTCTCATTCCTTGCCCAAATTTTCCCAAACCTTGTCCTTTAAAACCCATTTTCTTCATAATTTTCAGACCAACATTATCATCAAAACAACCAACAACATTTTTAGATTCATTAATATATTCATCTTGACACTTTTTATCTGGAATATCTTCAACAAAATCAATTAATTGATCAAAGGAATAACATACATCATCTTCTTTCTTGCATTCTTCATTAGTTTTAGCAAAAATACACATACCCAATGACTGATCAGAAAAACACAAATCTTCAATGCCACATGATACATCACATATAGATGGCTTTAACTTCAAACATTCATTCTCTTGTTTTAGTTTTGATATTTCTGTCTTCTGTAAACTGTTTTCTTCTTCTACCCTTTTTAAAATTTCTTCTAAATCTTCATTTTTCTTCTTCACATCATCAAACAGTTTTACTTTTTCTTCTAACTCTTCATTCCTTTTTTTGACTTTATTCAATTCTTTTTCAAGATCATAATTTTCATCTAAAAGATTACACTTTTCCATTTGTTTCTCTTTTAAAAGAGTTATCATTTCTGAACATTTTTTCTTACATTCCTTCAATTCTGCTTCCAAATCATTTGTTTTTTCTTTCTTTACTCTATCAGCTTTCCCCATTGAAATAAATGATTCAAACTGACTTACCTTCACACTTGATTTCACAGCAATGCTATGACTTTCTTCAACAGCTTCACATGCCTCTTCTCTTCAGTATCTTCACTATTAGATTCTTCAGAACTGCCCTCTGGTTTCCTTTCAATCTACCTTCATAGGTCTCTTTTACTTTTTGGCTCCCCCTTAATAGTTGCAGCAAAAATCTTTGCAACCTCTTCTTTCCTTTCAAGAATTCCTTTTAACAACTGTGTCTTTATGCCTGCGGGCTCCCAGTTTGACTGTGGAAGTTTTTTCTTTCACATATCTGCAATTTGAAGTCCTCCTTAACAATTATAGCTTCTTCAAATAGGCAACTCCAATTCTTTGATGGCTGTAAACTCCTCTGATGGCGGCATTTACTTGAATCTGATCCGTACTTCTTATACAACTTCTAGAACCTCCTTAGCAGTGCCAAAAGCATCTGCAAACCCTAGCGCGGTGATCTCCAAACTTTTCCTTCAAACATTCTGTGACTACTTTTCAACAATCTGCGTTCCTTACTTTCAAACTGCTATCCTTCAACATCAGAATCCTCTTTGATCTGCTTTTCTTCTGCTAATGCCCAACTTTCTCTTCATCTGACTCACCTGAGATCTTCAACTGCTCTGATACCACATGTTAAAATAGGGACAAACAAAAACAGCACATTCCACAAAGAAATAAGAAAATAAACATAGAAAACAAAGATATAAAAGGAACTCAAAGGATTCAGCAATCTGAGTGTTCTATATTAATGCCATTTTACTTTACACAGAGTTGCCAGAGCTGCCAGTGCTCTTTCCTTGTCATACATCCATGCCATCACAGAAAACAGGCTATTGTATACGCCTTTTTAAAAAACAGAGTCAATTTCCAGAATACGCAAGAAGCTTCTCGAATACACCACACACATACAATTGTCTAGATACATTGAAGAATATAGAAGAAGTAAGGAGATAGGAATAAATGCGGTGGGTGAGAGTGAACAAAGTGGCAGGGGAGATTACTCCAGTACAGTTGGAGTCCACGTCAGCCAACAAGTACAGCTTTCTTACAGAGATCAACCGCTGCTTTAAAAGCTTTGCTCTCCTTTTCTCCTCCACTTCCATTGAACTTTATTAAAGCCATCGAAAATGTGGCTCTAGAGTGAGATGCATTGACAGCCTTGTCCAGACAAACAAACACACCATCTGTATGACCTTTGAAATAAAATACATTTAATAACTTTTGGTTTACAAAATGTTTGTTTAATTTATTTGGCCTGTGAGTGGGGGTTTAATCAACTACAATTTGTTTCAATATTTTTTATCTGGAAGAATGCAATTTTCATGCTGAACTGTTTGACTGATACTGGTAGCATGTTTAATTTTACGCTGAAGTGATTGTCAATAGATCAATTAAACCTACAATATGTAATTGGTGTCAGAATAAATTTCTGAATGAACAGAATAACACAGAGCTGCTGTTCTGTTTCTCAATCAACTGGGAATACACAAATAAAATGTGGAAGCACAAGGAGACATGGAACTTTCTTTTGTATTTAATAAGTCAGAAACAACAATACATAAAAGACTAAACATAAAACTTAGAAAATAAATTCTAAGCTACAGATTTCAAGTTGTTGGGAGCTTTCATGGACTTCTCACACAAACAAACAACTTTCAAGAGCTGCCAGGAGCTCAGGAGCTATCAGGAGCAATCACTGCTCACATACAAAACAAATATACAGCTATTGTTGTTCAGAAATTTCTCTGAATCACATAGAAAACAAACAAAAACATTCCTCTTTAGACTGCTACTGCTCAGGAAATACTCTTCTTCAACTGACAAAATTAACTGCCTTCAATTCCTTTTTGTCTCTTCAAAAGCATTCCCTCTTAAATTTGAAATTACCTACCACCATAAATTGGGAATTCAAAATGGCCTACCACATTTACATCTGGAGCAGTTAGGAACTACGGGGATGAAAATCCAATAAACTATCGTTGAAGAAAGGGGCTCTTGATGGGTAGGTGAAGCAACTGAGGTTTGAAGTGAGAGTAGACTCAAGAGAAATAAATTCCAACAATTGGCAGAGGACGAGCTCAATAATTTAGTCTTGGCAGATAAGTTGTTCAAAAGTAAAATCATCCACAATACACAAGACATTGACACTACCACAGATTTAATTCCTGATAATAACATTTCCTTTTCAATTTAATTCATCCACAACTAGACCGGATAATGACATTTCCTGTTAAAGCCAGCCTAACGCTGATGCAATAAATGTGAATTTGGGACATCATTATTTCCTATCCATCCACAACTAGACCGGATCATGTCCCTACAGGAAAGGCTCATTATTCTTTGGATGAGTAAGATAATTCTTGTAAAAGCCGACCTAATAAAATCAACAGAAATAAGGCCAAATTTGGGATGTCATTATTTTCTACTGGGTATTTTAGAGAAATATGTTATTCCACAAAGGTGTTAGGATACAGGTTAGAAAGTTACCATCAACAGAGGTATCTTGACTATAAAGTAGAGTTTTTAATATGCTGATAAGGAAGTGTTAAGGTTTAGGTTAGAAAGGTGACAATCAATAGTGGTGTTTATATTATGACTCTAATTTAAGATTTTGTGGTAAGTTTGTCAAATATAAAATCATACAGAATGCAGAAGATATCAACACCACAACTATTCCTGAGAATGTCCTCTAAGGCAGGGCTGACCTAATCCCTTGATTCTTTTGGGGAGTAAGATATTTCTCATTAAAGGTAACCTAATCCCTTCCTCAAATCTAAATCCAAGGAGTATGGTGATGTACGTTTGTGGTTTAGTAGGCAATTTTTTTTACTGGGTACGCTCAGCTGTGGTTTTACTGATAACTTGTGTAATAGGGACATTGTGATTCCGAGTGGGTGCTTTACAGAAATAAACCTATTCTAAGATGTGCTAGGGTTTTGATTAGAAGGGTGACAATCCACAGAGGTGCTAGGGTTAATGATTTGTAGGGTTAATGATTTGTAGGAGGGTAAAATATAAATCTAATAAAATTTTAAACATTCTTGAGGTTAAAACGCCTGTAGACAAATAGATCTAAAAATATGAAGGAATTTAGTTACTTTGGAATCGAAAGTACATCACAAACTGAATACGGTATGTGTTCCCCGGCTAGTATATTTTGAACAAAGTAAAACATGAAAAGTGTAATAAGGAAATATGGTCAATATCATTTTAAGATAAAATAAGAGAGCAGCATATGTAAAGTTGCCTCTTACTATTCCAAGCTTGTAACAAGCTTCCATGTTTTCCGCATCTGCACAATTTAGGATGAAAGGCATTCTTTGAAGTGCATATTCCCATCTGAAAATTCCGTTTTTATTGATTTTCTTTCATGAAATCAAATTAACTAATTAGAATTGATTTATTTTGTTCCGTTAATATAGACAAATGGTCCAGAAAAATGTGTATGATGGTCATGAAAAAGCCGGTTAGCTTACAAGGAAAGGTAATAAGAAGCTAGGGTTTGCAAGTTATGATTTTAATATACTCTATTAAATGTGTTTGCAAGTTGCATATTTGAATGCAAAGTTAATGGGGTTCATTTAATTTTTTTATTTTTATTTTTTTTCTGTATTAATTTTTATTTGTGTTAAAGGTTAGGATTATAAATTTGTAATTATTTTTAGTTAGTCTATTTAATGATCTTAGAGAAGCATCATCTTAAGTTTACAAGAATTAAGAAAAGAAAATGTGGTCTTTCTTATCACTTGATGCATAGTTGTCGAATGTCTAAGCATATCTCTTACCTTTGCATCTAAGTTAAGGTCATTGACCTATCTTTTCTTTAAGATTTGAGGACCACAAATTTTATATCCAATGATCACCTATTGTCATATTATGCATATTAATGATAATTTAATTTTTATTTTATTTTTCAATTCATAGACAATTTTTAATCACCTAGGATCTAATTTTATCTAATCCTACACTTATTTGACATGTGTCATACACATATACTAATTTATCACATTATTCTCCTACATTACCTTATTTTAATTTTACAGTTCTAAAATTTGAGTCAATATTACCTTCTCATCATGCCTTCTTTAGCCTAATTCATAATCTTCATTGTTTTATCTTTCCCATTTCTAGGAATCTCAATTTTCACAAGGCTATTAGGATTTCAAATTAGATCATCATATTTTGATTGTATTAGATAATTCATTTTATTGAGTCATTAGCTATAATATATGATCATAATTATTATACTTCATGATAATAACCTAGCAATCATTTCACACTTCATGTGTAGGTTTGAAAATTGATGGATGTCATTGCATTTTTAAACACTAATTTAAGAATAAATAATACAACCTAAGAGAACAACAAAGGATATTACTATGTAGAAGTCTATTAATTTGAAAGTTCATATGGAAAAATTCAAAAATCAATAGAGATCAAGGTTATGAGAATAGATAAGTTCACTTGATGCATAGAATAATAATAAATGCTTTAATTTTGATCAACATAAATAATTGTTTAGAGTATTTTTAGATTCCAACATATACAAATCTCATTGTTCTAAGCTAGAGACAATCATTGTTTGATTACAAAACTAAGCCATCACTCCCTTCATTTCACTATTTATAGTATGATTGTATTTTTTGTCTTATATTGTCTAATTTGATCCGCTTCACTTCAACAACTTACAAATTGTATTTAAATAAATTAATACTTAATTAAGTAATTTCAATTAACCAACCAAAACTATGCATAAATATATTTTCAAATTGCACATATTAAAATGAAAAAAACAGTTTTAAATGAAAAACAAAAAATATTCAAAATTTAACAAATTACCACAAAAAGATAATAGTATAAAAGAATATATGCAAACAAAACATAATAGATTCTATGTTCATATTGCCATCTGGAAATTCCACTTTTATTTAGTTTGTTTCATGAAATCAAATGAACTAGAGATATTAAAAAAAAGGATGAGAATTGCTTTATTTGGTTACGTAAATATAGACAAATAGTCAAGCAAAATGTGTACAATGCTAATGAAAAAGCCGGTAATAAGAAGGTAGGGTTTTCAAAGAAAAGGAAAGGTCAAAATGTTTGGACATTTACCCAGTGCAAGTGTACCCCAAGCTATAGGACAGCAACGAACAAAAATATGAGCAGAAAAACTCATTTCCGCAACGTGGGCATCGGCGGAACTCATCTTTCCTTGTTTCAGGCCGTCTACAACCGATGTTTGCGCATAACTTTAGTCCATTGCCTGGTGGGCGGTTACTGAACCAGTTGGATAAAAATTTTACAATTTTATTCGTAATTCCTGCCCGAAGATCTTTGCTCTCTTCTCCTCCTCCACTACCGTTGAACTTTATTATAGCCAATGCAAATGTGGCATTGGAGTGAGATGCATTGGCAGCCTTTTCCAAAAGAGAAATTCCTTTTTCCCTTCGTTTGAGGCAGTAGAAATTGAGCTGCAAAACATAAACAAACACACCATTAGTATGACCTGCGAGACATGATATATATAATGCTTGAGGGTGTCACTCAAACTCGAATAGTTTGGTTTATAAAATGTGATTGGAGGGTTAAGCAGCCACAATTTTTTTATCAGGAAACATGTAATTTTTATGCTCAGCTGTTTGACTGATACTGATAACATGTTTAATTTTACGATTAAGTGATTGTCAATCGATCAATAAAACCTACAATATATAATTGGCAGAGGACGAGCTCAATAATTTAGGCTTGCGAGGTACGTTTATCGGCTTATGAGGTAGGTTGGTTAACTGTTAAATCATCCACAATGCAGAAGACATGGAGACTACCACAGATTTAAATCATCCACAACTAGACCTTATAATGACCCTAAAGGAAACACTTGTAAGCCAGCCAGGTACAATTTAATGCTGATACAGTAAAGCTGAATTTGTGACATTATTATTTCCTGTCCATCCACAGTCCCTACAGAAAAGACTCATGATTCTTTGGGTAAGGCATTTCTTGTAAAAGTCGTCCTACTGGGTGTTCTATAGTCAAGCCAAATTTGGGATATCATTGTTTCACACGGGGTGTTTTACAAAAATAGGTTGATTCCAGAGGTGTTAGGGTTTAGGTTAGAAAAGTGACAATCGACACAAGTTTAAGCGGCCACAATTTTTTTATCAAGTTTAGTTTTACGCTCAAGTTATTGCCAATAGATCAATAAAACCTACAATATATAATCGACAGAGGACAACTATAATAATTTAGGTTTGTCAAGCGAGTTGATCAGCTTTAAAATCATCCACAATGCACAAGACAACACTAACACAGATTTAATCCATCCACAAATAGACCTGATAATGTCCCTGAAGGAAAGGCTTATGATTCTTTTGGTGACTAAGATATTTCCTGTTAAAGCCAGCCTAACATAATCTAATGCTGATGCAGTAAAGCTAAATTTGGAACATCATTAGCTCTTATCCATCCACAACTAGACCTAATCATGTCCCTGAAGTAAAGGCTCATGGTTCATCATGATACAGTAAATCCAAATTTGGGACATCATTATTTCCACTGAGGTGTTGGAGCTAGGTGAGAAAGCTGATAATCAACAGAGGTGACTTGAATCTAAATTAGTTCTTGTAATATGCTTTCAATGTCAGTTGTTTAACTGATACTGACAACTATAATATATAACTGGCAAAGGAATATCTCAATAGTTTAGGTTAAGATTACAAAGGTGATAATCAACAGCGGTGTCTTGACTATATAGGACTGTTATTATTATTGCTCTATAATTTGAGATTATGTAGTAATTTTGTCAACTGTAAAATCATACACAATGCAGAAGGCATCAACACCACAACTATACCTGATAATGTCCCCTAAGGTAGTGCTGACCTAATCCCTTTATTCTTATGGTGAGTATACTTCTCATCAAAGGTGACCTAATCCCTTCCTTGTAGATTCTGAAACAGAGATAAATTAAAACAGAGGAAAAACATTCAACACAGAAAGCTGCACCTTTTCTTTATTCATTGATAATGAAAATAGGTTACAGATGCCTCTTTACATACAGGTCTTAAACATATCAAGAGACTGCTAAAAATAGCAATGGTCTAAGTTCCATAGTTGAAAAACTCGGACTGGCAATAACTCCTACAGATCAAAATTTAAAAAACTCGGGACTCGGCAAAAACTCGGGGAAAAACTCGGCAATAACTCGGCAAATTTATCGAACATTTGAAAATACACAATTTTTTAATTATTAAAAATTTAAAAGATTGGAAATAATAACTCTTAAGTCATTTTGGAAATAAAAGTTTTTAACTCTTATTGATTTAATATTTAATAATAATATTTAATAATAACTTTTTAAATTTATTTATTGATTTATAATCATTAATTATTTTAATTTAAATATTTGATTTAATAATAACTCTTATATAATATATTAATTATTTTTTACAAATATATTAAATAAATTATAAGTTTAGGAAATAAAATAAAATATTTTTTTTCAAATTTTCAAATACTTAAATGATAAATCAAAAATAATATATTAATTTTTTTTCCAAATATTCTTAACTCTTATATAATATATTAATTATATTTTAGAAATATATTAAATTACTAGTTTTGGAAATAAAATAAATTAAAAAATTTCAATTTTCCAAATGGTAAATGATATATCTTGTATAATATATTAATTTTTCTTTTACAAATATTCTTAAAATCTTTTGAATTTTTAATATTTAAATTTCAAACTTTAGTATTTAGTATTTACAGATCAATAAATTAAAAAAAAAACAATAAACATGCGCTTGAAATACGGTAAAAAATAATTAATTGTTATGTTTTATTGTTATGTTTTATTTAATTTTTAAGATGTAGTAGTTTACCTTTTATAAATTTATTCAATCGAGTATATGAGTTTACTTAGAAAAATCAATAAATTTTAAAAAAAATTAATTAAAAAAAATGAAATGTGCCAAAAATCAATCGATCTGGAGTTTAATTTTTTGCAGAATCGATCATGGTGTTTACAGTTTACGATTTTCTCTAGAAATGAAGTTGCGTATTTTTAAAAACCCTGCGTTATTTTCTTCCGTGGCCGTGTTTTTTTTCTCTGCCCTCGTCTCTCATCGCGCCCTCGTCTCCCGTCGATTTTCTTCTGCATCTGAATAATATGAGTTTGCAAGTGACGGCGAACGCTTTATCATTATTTTTATGCTAAAAAATTTAGGGCAAACAAAAATAAAATCGATACCTTATTTTTTAACCGCGTTTTTCTCTGCCAGTCGCGATTTTCTGCGTTTTTTTCATGAATAAATCGGCGCGCGTTTTACCTTTTACTCGGCTGCGAGTTATTGAGCGATTTACTCGCCCAGCACATTTCCAGAATTTTCGCGAGGTATTGCGAGTTTTTGGCGATTTTTTCAACTATGGGTCTAACAATGATCACATGAAAAAACTCTTTTAACTGTACATCCCAGATAAAGGCAAACAGTAAGGCAGTGCATGACGGTGAATGGCATGTAGAACTGCATGTAGAACTAAACATCAATATCACATATCAACATTCTTTCAGATCTAAATCCAAGGAATATGGTGATGCAGGTTTCAGGTTTAAGTAAGCAATATTTTACTGGTTTTACTCAGCTGTTTTGCTGATACTGATTTTTTGTGTAAGAGGGATATTGTGATTTCTGAGTCGGTGCTTTAAAGAAATATATCTACTCTACATAGCTATTAGGGTTTAGGTTAGAAGGGTGAAAATCTACAAAGGTGTCTAGGCTCGACTCTAGGATTCATAGAAGGGTGAAAAAAATTCTAATAAAATTTTAAACAACCTAAGAGGTTAAAACGCCTATAGACAAATAGATCTGAGAATGAAGGCATCTGTTATATTCGGTTACCCTGAAATCCAAAACTACATCACTAAATGAATACAATATGTGGGTCTGTAGACCAGTAGATTTTGAGCAAAGTAAACCATGAAAAATGTAATAAGGAAATATGGTCAACAACATTTTTATGATAAAATAAGAGAGAGCAGTGTAAGTAAACTGGCCTCTTACCATGCCAAACATGTAACAGACCTCGATGTTTCCAGAATCTGCACATTTTATTACAAAATCCTTATTCCGTGAAGTACACAAGGATTGAGAGGCACATCGCAACACTATTGGCTGCTTGCCTAGCATATTAAACCTCCTGCATCTGCATAAATTTTAAAAAAAATCAATAAATGAAGGAAAAAAATCTCCTATACTTAACACTACTTTTAAACAAAAATAGATTTCTTACACCAGAAGTGCTCCAATGAAATCTCTGGCATGGTTTGAAGTGGAGCTTAGTTTACACAAAATACAGGTGACCATTTCATCTGGAATTCGGTCAAAATGATTGATTGCAGAATTGCTACAACCTTTTACCATCCCAGGACTTGCATGATCATTTTTCAGACCAGTTTCCAACTTTTCCATTAGAGGGGGAGAAGGCAATGAATAACACGTTCCTCTTCTGAATCCTATGGTATTCAATAACAGAATTCCATTAACATTAAGTTCTTAATTAATAAATATTTATCTTATTAAGAATCAAGGTATAGAAAATACCTAAAATTTGGTTCTAGGAAAATTTACTGTCAACAATTCACTGCAGGAAAATTCACCACTACTAGAAA